>PVIR01009996.1:0-51325 GCA_004026965.1 Petromus typicus
GCGGCGTGGAGGGAACCCATCTGTCAGTCCTTCCCCTGAGTAGGTTTCGCGCAGGGCCTGCCTACCTCTCTGATCACAGCTCCTGCAGAGGACACGAGGCCTCAGGGTACTGGAGATCAGTATCAGAACCTTGCCCTAGTCAGGCAGGCACGGCACCACTGAGCTGTGTCCCTGGCCCTCTTCACTCGGCTCTGGCTTGGTCTGTGTTTGCGCAGACGTCCACTTTCAGTGTTATTGTTAGCTGCTCAGATAGAGCTTCTCGCTGCATCTGCTGCTCTGGATCGCAAGTCACCGTCTCTTCCTCTCAGCACCCTCTGGCTGCACATCGTCACTGTCACTGTGCGCCCCTTCCGCCTCTCCCAGCCCGCTGGCTGTGCCTCTCCTTCCTGCCTTCCCTGGAATCAGAGCTTCCTACTCTGTTCCCCTCGGGCATGGGAATCGTGGTGGGGCCGCCCTGGATCCCACAGATTCATACATGTGGCCCTTTGAGCTCCCGGTCCCGGCCCTAATGTTAAGGCCATTCCTGATGTGTTTCTGCTCTAGCTTGCCTTAAACCCCACAGGACATTTCCTCCCACCTTTACCCTTTAAAACCTGCACAGGTGTGGGTGCCTGAAGGTGTTTTTGATTTTTTATTTGCTTCAATGGCCTTGCTTTTTCCACCAGATGTTGAAGTCTAGGCTGACAATCACTCAATCTCAGCACACTGAAGAAGTTATTTTTTGCTTCTGTTTTTCAGCTGCAATTGTTGCTACGGAGTAGTCCACTCCCTGGTTACTGCTCAGGGGTGAGCTCTTGCCTAGAATTCGCAGTGTCCTGGGCTCTATCCTCAGCACTGCAGAAGAAAGAAAAGAATGAAAAAGTGGGGGGCAGGAGGTCTTAGCCCTCCCCTGACTCTCCTGCAAGACTCCTTATGGTCTTCAGGGTTATCATTCTATTCCGCTGTGACCACATACGGAATCTCTCTATCTTGTCTAGGACTCACTGGGCTTCTGAAATAAGTGATCTTTCATCAGACCTGAAACGCTTTACCCATGTTCCTCTTTAGACCCCACCCCTCTTTCTCTTCATTCCCTAGGAGTCCACCTAGCCTTGTCCTTCAGCCCTCTATCCTCCGTAGCTTCCCTATTAACTCCTACTTTCCTAACTTCCTTTGCCTTCTCCTTCAAGTTAGCAATTCCCTGTTTGCTTGTGTCTATGCTGCTATTAAACTCTTTTTCTTGTTCCATTTCAAATATTGCTTTTTAATTCCTAGGAGGCTGTTATTATTTTCGTTATTTACTGGTGTATGCAAGTCTCTCATTTGTTTTATAAAACAGATGGCTCAGATAGTCCTGATATCTGGGTCTGGGCCTGGCCTGACTCAGCCACCTAGCAATCCCGCTGGCTGTCACTTCCGGGTCCTGAAAGCCCATCGACACTGGCTGTGTGTTGTAGAAATTGCCCCACTTTCGAGGTAAAGGCAGATTCCTGAGGAAGTAGCTGCATTGGCTTCTGGCAAGCAGCAAGGGTCACTTTTAGTCCAAGAGTCCTTCAAATTAAACCCCCTTTTATCTTGGTCACTTTTATCATTCCTGAGAGGAGATGACCAATGCCCACAAGTTGTAGGAGAAGTCTATTTTGGCTCATCGTTTGCAGAGATTTCAGTCCATAGTCAGCTGGCTCCAAGGCAGCAGCACGACAGGAAGCAGCAAGCAACGGGCCGCAGAAACAGCCGCAGGCCTTCCTTCTCTTTTCCCTTTCATTCCAGCCAGGCTGTGCCCTGCTGACGGACACCACCCTTACCCAGGGCACCCATTATCCACTCAGCCTCAGCATCACACCCTAGTCCACATTCACACCCTAATCCAGCCACTTTTGCAACTTCCCACTTATGAGGGCCTGAGGTCATAGGGAACAACCAGGCCCGTGTACAGCATCTCCCTCAAAGATATGCGTGTGGTGCCAGGCGTGGGACACAGGGCTCTGCCTCCGAGCTGAGCCCCTACCCCCCATCCTGGCGGTGTTGACAGCAACTGAAATCTTTTGCCCTTATTTTACAGATGTGGAAACTGAGGCATAGCATCATTGCAGTTCATTGGAACCAGTGAGTCACAGGTTCAAACCTTGAGGAGTCGGTGGGTCGGTGGCCAGTGAATTCAGTCCTCCCCACTGCTCCTGAGCCATTCTTGCATGCCAGGCCCCTCAGAAAGCAGACGCAGCAGGGGTGGAGGCAGACAGCCCAGCAGCCTGGGAGCTCACATTCCCTAGACTGGGCACAGGGTGGGCAGAGAGCACCCCCGGAGTCTATCAGAACCAGCAGATCGCGTCTTCCTGCTCACCTACAGCCAGGCCTGGCGGCAGGGAGAGGGCACCGTGCCTGCCCTGGCCACCAGCTGGCTCTCAAGGCAGCGCCTGCTAAGGCCCAGAACACGGCCCACTGAAGTGACGGGGCAGGAGTTAGGGCCAGAGCACTTCTCCAGTCCAAGTGGACAACACTCACAGTGGCTTTTCTGCTGGAAACTGAGGGGCATCAGCAGGAGACAAGCAGGTCCCCCAGGCAGCAGCCCCACAGTGACTGTGGCTGAGATAAAGCCCACCCACCCAGCTAGGACCTGGAGGGCTTTTGGAAGCCGAACCCCTCCAGAGACTGTCAGCCAAGAGGTCTTGGCCTCCAGCCCATTGCCTTAGGGTCGAGGGGTCCCTGGCTCCCTGACACCAGGGGTGGGCGGATCCTTGTCAGAAGAGCCTCCCCTATGTCATTTGGGGAATAGCTGGGCACAGCTGGATCCCCAGGGCACTGCCCCAGCCCTCCTGAAACAAGGGTCAGACACCATCCCCAGCAAAGGCCCTGCTACAGAGGCCAAGACAGGGTCAGTGTGTCTCGGGGCTTGGCTGGCCCCAGCCAGCCTGCAGAGCCACGCGTGGGGACAGCTCCAGCCCCACTGGGGAAGGTGCAGGCCTTCTTTCTGCGGTCCTTGCAGGCTGGGTACCATCTGCAAGGTGTCCAGGTGCCACATTCTCTTAGGGTGGTAGGGGACGACCTGGGGCCTACACTGATCGCTGGGAACCACTCTGGGGAATTTGAGGAGCCAGAAAAGCCTGTCCCTAGATCCTGCTCCCCAGCCCTTTGGGCAGTGGCCACACCATCACTGTGCAACCACAGAGGGCTTTCAGGTCGGCTATTTAATATTTATTTACTTTTTTCACTCCACGCACAACATAGAGGTCAGCAATCATTCCAGGATGTACTCAACTTTTTCAAAATTTCCTACATATTGTAGAAAATTGCAAACATACGATAAAGACAAGAGCACGAACGTTGCCAGGGTACGTAGTTGTGTCTGCCTGTGCTCCCACATGCAGGGCTGCTGGTCCCCAAATGCTCTGTGTGGAGCTGTGACAAGCCCAGCAGCAGACCCAGCACAGTGGTCAGGGCCTCTCTGCCCTTCCCAGGGCTTCACCACCCATGGCCAGGTGCCGGCTGGGGAGCCTGGTTGACCTTCTCACAACAGCCCCTCAAAGGCCTGGCTCAGCCAGAGCTGGGTGCCGGAGTCCACAGAGAGAGCTGGGGAGAGGGCTGCTGCCACTGTGATCCAATCCACCGGCTGCCCAGGAGCCCATCCCTGAGGCCTGGCTGCGGCTCCACCCCAGTCGCCTGGCGGGAGTCTCGGATTCCAGCTCCCGATGGGGGGAAAGCCAAGCCAGCTGCAACTGGGCCTCCAGAGGCCAGGGGCCCAGTCCAGGTCTCAGAGTCTGTGTCTCAGGCCAGCCAGCTGGGGGGGGGGGGTGTAGCAAACAGCGAGCAGGAGGCCCCGAACAGCGAGAAGGCAGCCCAGGACCTTCTGCAGACAGGGAGGGGAGTCTTAATCACTCAGGGACTCCTCCTCCACACCCCTCGAGCACCAGTACAGTAACTGGAGGCAGGAGGCACAGATAGACTGTAGGACCCATGGGGCCTCTGCGGTAGGACCCCAGCGTCAGAGAGAGCACAGCCCTCGCCCACTGACCACTGAGAGTCCAGCAGAGACAGAGGTGCGCAGGGTTGGCTCTGCTAGGATCTGAGGAGCCCTGTGCCTGAGGCCCTCGACCCTGTGCAGCTGGGGGAGATTTCCAAGTCTGGGCAGCCCAGAGCTGAGTGTCTCCACCCTCAAGGCCACTTCAGGACAGCCATGGCCCCGGCCAGCAACGCTTGGTTAGAGCTGTCGGGACCCCCACGGGGACATGGGTGGGCCTGGGCTGGGAGGGCCATGTAGGGAAGACCTGAGTCCTGGCAGTAGCAGGGGACCCAGCAGACACCCGTGTTTTCTTCTGATAAAGGGCCTCCAAGGGAGAGAGAAGGGAGCACATAAGCTGAGCCCAAGGAGCCCTTCAGCAGAACTTGGGGTTCAGCAGCCACTGCCAGTGAGAGGTGGTGAGTATAGCACAGGTACAAATGCACACGCATGACACACACAAGCACGTGCTCATGCGAGCACACTCAGCCCCAGCCCCTCACTTGGCAAGGACTTTCCACAGTCCACGTGAAGAAGCCGTGACTGGGTTCCACAAAAGCCCTGGGACAGGCACCCAAGAAAAGATAAAGAAAATCACCATGGTGTCCCCCAAACTGGGACATTTGCTCTGGGTCCCAACAACCCTTACTTAGGCTGGCAGTGAGAGGCCTGGACTTTTCGGGCTCACAGCATCCACAGCTGGCTGGGGCCTCCTGACCCAACACCCATGACGAGTTCTGAGGCCACCATGTCCCCAGCCTGCCAAAAGCCCATCAGTCCCACCCAAGTGGAGTGTCACTCCAGGGGCCCCTCACACGGAGGCCTAGGAGACCGAGGCCAGGATGGAAGGGACGAGGGCAGGAAGCCCAGCAGTGCAGTGTGGCCTCCACACCCAACACTCCTGATAAGAAAGGCCCTGGTGCAGCACCCACTCCGCGCCCCAGGTGCACCCTGGCCCACCAGCTGGTCCCCATGGGGATGCAGAAACCTGCTGCCCTTCCTCCAGGCCTCGGGAGCAAGTCTCACTTCTCTGCAAAAGGAGCCAGGACTTCTCCTAGCCACTTCCACAGCGGAATCTGCTGTGCCGAGGCCTCCACTCAGGACAGCACGAGCCTTGGTGACCCAGCATGGGGGTGGGGGTGCCCCACAAACAGACACTCCACATTCTTCCCAGATGACGCCTCAAATGTTGCGGCAGGGGCCAGACAAGCTCCTCCACTTCCTCTCCTGAAATCACAAAGATGTGTCGTGTCCAGGGCCAGCAACAGGGCCAGCCAGAACCTAGGACACACGGACACAGATCCACATGTAGAGACTCGACACCCATATCCAGCCGGCCGCCCTTGCCAGGAGTCTGGAGTGACCGTGACCGTCTGTGACCGTCCCCTGGAAGCCCACACAGCTCTGTGCTGTGGCCCCTCTCTCTTGTCTGTCTGCCATGATCTGTGGTTTGCTGTTCCAGGACAGGCCCAGGCATGGCCAGTGGTGGGTGTGGCGCTGACCCCCCATAGGTGGCATGTCCTGTGGTGCACAGCCACATGCATCTACTCACGCATGCTGCTCATGAGGGGGTCCGTCCCCAGGAACGGAAGGAAGTGGCTGCGCGCCCCTCTGCACCCTGGGAGGCTGGGGTGGGCGTAATGACCCCGGCTCGCACAGAATAGAGATCGAAGCCCAAAGCCCTCTCCTGAGCAAACCACCTCAGCTCTTCTGTCAAGTCCCTTTGGGGTGGACTTTTGGATGTGCTAGGGTCTGAAGCCCCTGCCAAGGCCTGTCCCTCATCTCCTGCTGGACCAGGAGTAGAGGCTGCCTTGTCAGGATAGCCCAGTCTCTTGAGGTAAGATGGACACAGCCAGGGGGCTCAGGGAAGCCTACCAAGGGTGAGCGCGGACTCCCAGACCCCGCACCACCCACCCCGCCCATCCTGGGTGAGCACAATGCCCATGGCATGCCAAGCACGTTGAGGGCCATGACCTCTTGGCTCCAGCAGAGGAACCAGTGCTCCCACGTTCTGGTGTCCCCAGCCGCCTCTCCCCAGTCAAAGTCACATCCCACAGCCAAACAGGGCGAGTGCGTGGCGGGGCTGCTGCGGACACTGCACCAGTCCAGCCAGGGCAGCTGGATCCCCGTGCAGGGCGCGTGCACCCGGACTGTCACATCCTCGCCACCTGAGACCACACAGTCACCACTTCCTTCCACCGAGGTTTCCTGAGGCCGCTTCAGAGTCGATTCTGACACCTGGGGCCTGGGTGGGGAATCCAGGCACAGGGCACCAGCTGCTCAACTCAAGGCCCCATCGGGAGGACGGGAGCCGTCAGGCAGCCTCCTGCCACCACCGGCTGCCCCTGTCTGCTGCCCACCACCCTGCCATCCATCATGCTGACCTCTGCCGCACCCGATGAGGACAAGCAGAACACTCAGAGCAGCGATGCTGCGTCTGAAAGGAGCCGGGGCAGGCTCTGCCCTGCAGCCTCCCCAGCCCAGTGCCCTCCCAGGAGTGAGGTAGCGGCCAGTGTCCAGCGGGGCTGGGGCTTCACTGTTTCCTAGGCTTTGACGGACATCTCTGAGCCTCAGTTTCCTCAGAAATGACCCCTCTCCGGCCGCGTGCAGACACAGGGGAGCTGGGTGCCAGTGCTGGGTACCCGGGCTGCAAGCAGGACTAGTGGCCAGTGGCAGTTGACAGCAGCCTCAGCAGGTGACCTATTCCATCTCCCCACAGCCCTGGGACCATCCCCAGGACCGACAGACCTCCACTGGCCCTGAGCCCCCCCTCCTCGCCCCAGGTTGCCCGCAGGTCTCTTGAGGAACATTTCCAACATTCTCTAAACCACCAGGAAACAAGATGAAAATTCAGTAATTGCTTTTGGCAGGCAGTCCACAGGCCAGCTCAAGGCCCCAAAATAACCCGGAGGAAGTGTCCCAAGGCCACCTGCGGCTGCAGCACTCCGTCTGGGCTGTCTACACATGGGGTAGGAGCAGTCTGGGCTGGACCCCCGGCCGCTGCCGGCAGCCAGAACAGAGCAAGGAGGCAGGTGGGGACACAGAGCAGGGGACAGAGGGACAGAACAGGACTGTCACTTAGCAGCTTCAAGCCAGGAGATGTCCAGCCATCCAGAAAAGTGTAATGTCACACTTCAGCAAGAAAAGCAGCTGTTATGATACTTAGCCGCCACAGACAGTTGTCGGCGTCCTGGGAGAGGGTGTGGGCTGCGGCCAGAGGAGGCAGACGCCAGGCTGGCAGGGCAGGCATCCACCCTGCCCCTCAGCTGCCCCGGGCACCCCAGGCCTGGACAGTCTTATGCTATAGATGGGAAGCCCAAGGTCACAGAGGGAAGGCCACACGGCAAGGCTCCGACCTGGGCCACCTGTTGCAACCTAGGAGCTGAGCCGCAGGGCCCAGGCAGCCTCGCCTCGCCCTCTCTTGCTTCCTACTCTGGCTCCAAGATGGACTCGACTAAAGCCCGGTGCATGAGGAAGAGCTGGGGCCCCCGGAGCACAGGGCAGCGACTTGTGTGGGTCTCGAGCGTGCAGGACTGGCTTCCGTGGGCATTTCCTGCCCACAGCATCTGCTGAAGGAAGGGCCGCCCCTCTGCGTACCCATCTGCCATGCTGCATCCTGTCCCTTCCCCATGGGGCCTGGGAGAGGGTCCCAGCCTGTGCCCAGGTGTGACGGGCACTCCCTGTCCGCTGTAGAGTCGGGAGAATGACCAACAGGTCTCCCCTACTGGCCTCGCCCCCCAGGCCGGCCCGCTCCTGCCAGCCGACCACTGGCCCTCTCCAGCTGGGCAGCACAGAGTCACCCCACCTGGCCCTGAGGACTGTCACAGGGTACAGAGGGAGCAGGTGCCAAGGTAGGCAGTCCACATGTACCCTGGCCATCCCCGGGCCCTTCACCCCACACCCACAGGGAGGGAGCCACCACTGAACCCCACTGCAGGGCTCTGCAGGGCCCGGGCCCACCCACCACACCGGACTATGGCCTGACAATGCACACAGCCGCTTTGCCTGGGGAGGTGCTTGCCAGTACGCCTGAGGAGGGACACACTCAGCTCCAACACAAGGACATGAGTATGCATGTGGGCACACAGACATGCACAGAT
This sequence comes from Petromus typicus, assembly GCA_004026965.1. Lineage (NCBI taxonomy): Eukaryota > Metazoa > Chordata > Mammalia > Rodentia > Petromuridae > Petromus > Petromus typicus. The sequence goes on from PVIR01009996.1 coordinate 8,074, forward strand.
GTGTACAGACACAGATACACATGGAGACACGCACATATATGCACACCTGCATGTAGACACACACAAACATGCATGAGAACATATGCACATGGACACATGCACATATACAAGATGGACGGGTGGACCCACATTCACAAGCAGACACACACAAACATGCCTGCCTCCACAAGTGCATACATAATACACATATGCACAATAATCCCCCACATACGTGAGCATACACACATGTGTAAGTACATGATGAACCCACAGATGCCCCACTCAAACACATGTGGACATGGGTGTGCACACTCACACGTATGTGTGCCTGGTGCACCCAGATCCCTCTAGCTCTTAGGTTTCTGGGGTTTTTTTGTTTTGTTTGAGACCAGGTCTCACTTTGTGGTTCAGGCTGGCCCTGAGCTCAGCCTCAAACTCACATCACAGCAATTCTCCTGCCTCTGCCTCCTGAGTGCTGGGATTACAGGTGTGAGCCACCACGCCTGGCACTGTGCTATGTGATAGTGGTTGCTGCTGGGCGTGAGTCTCCACGGCCAGTATTGTTATGTGGTTACCAGGGATCGAACCCGGGCCCTTGCGCTTATAAGACAGGCGCCGGAACCACTGAGCTATACCCATGGCCCTTAGGTTTCTGTTTTGAAATCAATAAAACAGCGAGCAGCAAGCTGTGGGAACAGCCAGGTGCGCGTTTATTAGAAAATCCGGCAAGCTCGCCGCCACTGAGGGTGCTCAGAGGGCAGACCCCGAGGGTTTGTACACAGACACTGGTACAGGACTTAGGCAGGAGCACACCTGGTGACAGGAGCTGTTGATGTCTGATGTGCAAACTGCTTCCGTATACTCCACTCTCCCCAGCGTCTCTCACTGGTCTAAGGACCGGGTCTCTCTCCCTTGCTTTTTTACTGTTTTACTAAGTTAGCCCAACTTCTAGTTTAAGGCAACCATTAGGACCTGTGTCCTTTCTGACTTTTCCTATCTCCAGGCTCACTGGCACATGCCAACACATGGGCACATGCACACGCACACACGCACACACAGCACACACGTATGCACCCACACACTCTAGTGGGTGGTCCAGTCCAACACCTCCTGCCGACAGTGGAGGAGCAGCCCCACCAGCCCCCTGAGGCCCCATCTGCCACCCCCTGCCGTGTCCAACCACCCAAAGCACAGGTTCACGCCCCTCAAGCCCCAGGAAGAGTGGGAGGAGCCTCAGGAGACAGGCAGGAAGGCCCTGAGCAAAACCACGCCTTTCCCAGAACTGGGCACGATCTACACCTGTGACACTGGCATGCAGATGCAGGTCCCTCCTGGCTGAGCTGTGCTGGGCTTCCCTCACTCAGACACCACGGTCAGGACCCAGGGCTCCAGAATGGCAGAGGCTGGGCCGGATGGAGTGAGCCGCAGGCCGCAGGCGGGGACCAGCCTCTCAGAGCTTCCTCCCGCCTCCCCGGGCTTCCCTCGTCCCCAGCCCGTTGCTTCTCCCCAGTTACAGCTGACTGGACCAAGACAGTTCAGGTTCTCGTGGATGACAAGAAGAGAGCAGCTAAGCTGCACTCCGTGGGAAGCAGCCAGCTATGTTTATTGGAGATCACAGGAAGTGGTGCTCAGGCCCGGGCCGTGACAAGAGACAAAACACAGACCAAGAAGGGTGCAGGGGGACAGAAAAGCACTGCACACAGGTCAAAGGTAGTAATAGTAGCAGAAAAAAGGGCTCCATACCCCAGGCCACCTGCTGAGTGCCCAGGCACGATTGACAGCGGTGATTGACAGGTGCTCTCAATGAGCACACTCATCCCAGAAGTCACTGACCTTAATTCCTTTTATGAGATGTGGTGCATATTTATGAGCCTGTAATGAGGCTGAAGTAGGGTAAAGGTGGCCCAAAGGTCAGGCTAGGAAATCCAACCACATGACTCTGGCCTGAGCCCTGAGAGATCCCTAAATTGCCAGTGTGTTACTTTCTACACTCTGGGGACAGTGAGTGCTATTTGGGATTAAACGGAGAGAAGGGAGAGGCTCCCTTAACTCCATTTTGTCTGACTGTAGAATTCCCCCCAAGAGCCTTTGAGGGGAGCTAAAGGAGGAAGTTCTGTTTTCTGTCCCTGCTCTGGCTGAGCAGGGCATTGGCCCAGCCGATGTGGAGCCCCGACTGACTGATCCATGAATTCGAGGCGGCCAAGATCTTCCCCTCAGGGTTTCTGACGAGCTGTGGACCCGGGAGCAGCTTCTGGCCTTGAGTTAGGTCATCCCCAGTAGTGGAAGTGTGTGAGACCTAGGTAGCAAGGTGCTAAGAACCACTAACAAAAGCCACGTCCGAGGCAGTAACCACGACCTCCAGTTCCAGACAGCCAACAGGCCGGGACATCTGAGATTCAGGCAGCTCCCCGTGCTCTCGCAAACACGCCCAGCCCCCTTACTATGCCCCTTACTGTTACAGATTACTGACAGAGGAGTCCACTCTTCTTTAGGGGCAAACGTGACCTCTTTTTGGCAGCTGTTAGGAGCTCCAGTCCCCTCCAGTATTAACGGTCATGCTGCGACCAGTCTGTCCGGTCTCGCAGTCCTCTGGGCCGTCTCCTTGGGCTCACCACGTCCTTCAGTATCTGTTGACAGCAGGAGAAAGGAGTGATTCCCTTTAAGTGATCAGTCACCACTTACGGTCTCTCGTAAAGGCAGTCTGTGAATAATCCAGAATGATCCCGGAAGTAACAGAAAATACCCAAAAGGTGTCATGTTATAACTCACGTCATATCTGAGGGAGAAGTGTGTGCCACTTCCGGGAGGGGCACACCACTCCCGAGATCCTGCCAGGGTCATTAACACTCAGCTTTGGTAATGAATCAAAGAAGCAGAGTTTAAAATAAAAGAAGATGGTGTATTTTGGAAAGGACAAAAAAAGAAGGTAGACAGCTACTCAGGAAGAACAGGGCGCACCAGAAGAATTTTCATCCCGCTGCTTTCTCATCCCCCATGTGGGCACCTGGAAGTTGTCATCATCTGATTGGCTGTCTGGCTCTTTGATCCTAACCTGGGCACCTCTGTGTACACTCTTTCTCTCTCTCTCTCTCTCAGTGTTTGAGTCCTTCCTGCCCTGTAGATCAAGATTGGACTTGGGGGGCCGGAGATATAGCTCAGTGGTTCCAGCTCCTGTCTTGCAGGCGCAAGGACCTGGGTTCGATCCCCAGTAACCACATACAATACTGAGCATGGAGACTCACGCCCAGCAGCAACCAGTACCACTTACCACAGTGCCAGGTGTGATGGCTCATGCCTGTAATCCCAGCACTCAGGAGGCAGAGGCAGGAGGATTGCTGTGGTGTGAGTTTGAGGCTGAGCAGGGCCAGCCTGAACCACAAAGTGAGACCCTGTCTCAAAATAAAAAAAGATTGGACTTGGGGGCTGATGAAGTCTTATGAAGGCAGCTGGAAGGAGATCTGGCCACGTCTGGGGGCCTCTGACACAGCAAGGGTAAGTTTTGTAGGAAACTTGACGGGCTTTCTCCATCTTTCCAGATGCTGGGCGTCTCCACACAGCGTGGAGATGCTGCTTAATTTCCAGTGCTCTGGTAACAGGATCTAGGAAGGCGTGATGTGCCTGGAAATGGACAACTGTTACCTCATTTGGGAGAATTTTTTTGGAAGATGAAGGATCTCTGGTCTATGTTTTATTGGAGATAGGTGACTAGCCAAAAGTCCTCTTTTAGGCCAGGGATTTAGCTCAGTGGTTCCTACGCCTGCCTTGTTAGCGCCAGGGCCCGGGTTGGATACTCTGTAACTACATACAACAATGCTGGGCATGGAGACTCATGCCCACCAGCAATCAGAACCTCATACAGTGCCGGGCATGGTGGCTCACGCCTGTCATCCCAGCACTCAGAAGGCAGAGACAGGAGGCCTGCTGTGAGTTCCAGGCTCACCTGGGCTGCATAGTAAGCTCAGGCCCAGCCAGAACTACAAAGCAAGACCCTGTCTCAAAAAAAAAAAAAAAAGTCCTCTTTCTCCCTAGATGTCTGAATGTGCATGTAGGACCAAAATGGCATATCTGGAGTTAGTGTGTACGGCGACCCTCTTTCCCTGGGCAACTTGGGGGGCCCGAGTGAGGGCAGTTGGTTCTGCCGGGGGAAGCGCTCTTACTTCCGTGCGCGGGTAGAGCTGAGGGGGGCGTAATCTGCCCACTCAGTGCCACTCTTGTGAGGTTGCTGCCCTCTGTGAGCCATGTGTCAGCTGGCCCTGTCCATGGGTGGCGCTCAGCCTGGGGTAACTGCATAATTTGGTGCACACACTTTTCTTGTTTAGTCAGGAAGAGGATGACTTGGTTGAAAACAGCACAAGACTGGAGAGAGACATCTAGATTTTTGATAATAATGGCCTGATAGTGAGCCTTTCTCCAGGGACCCACAAATGTCCCTTGAGTTCTAACAGACCCTCAACTTAATGTGGAGTTAGGACAAGAGCTTCTCTCCAGAGGTTATCTGAGGAGCTTCCTGGAGTAGGAGTGCCAGTGCTGGTGCTTGCAGACAGCTAGGCCAGCCCTGTGCTGCTCCATCAATCACTTGGGAAAGGAGGCAGCTGCTCCGCTTTCCCGGCCTGGACGCGGAGGAAGCACTCTGGTGGGTACTCCCTGTCTCTCGGCAGCAAAGAAAGAAAAAGAGTTAGCTAGGTCTGGGATTTCCAGTGCCAGGGATTGCCTCAAAGCCTGTGTTAGGGCTGTAAAAGCCTTTTGAGCAGGCTATTTTAAGGGTTTAGTTTCTGGTACTCGAGTTGTCTTGAACAGTGCTTTGGCTCTTACTCCAAATTCGCGTGGCAGAAGCTTCCATTCTGCATCAGTTGCTGTTTGGACTCTACAGGGCCCAGGAAAGAGATTGTCTCTTCTCCTTGAGGATAGTTATCTATGTCCCGGGGTTAAAATACATCCCAGCTATGTCACCTTTTCTTGAGAATGCTGGACACCTCCTCATCCCATTTAGCTACAACATTGAGACTTGATGGTGCTCTTCTCAGATAATTCCTTGGTGGCGCTACGGATGAGGGTGCCCCGGGTTCTGTGATAGGCCTCCCTTTGTGAAATTTATGTCTCTTGGGCTTTCAGCTAAAATCTGTGCAAACAAGTGGGGGCTGCCTTTAAAATCTGGGCTAGGACATTCCAGGTATATACTGTGAAGTCTCGTGTGGGAGTCTTTCCACTCAAATTTGAGCAAATAGTGGAGCTGGGATCCACAGGTTTAGAAAGGACGTCTTTAAGATCAAGGATAGAAAGCCATTTGGTGCCTCCTGGGATCTGGGCGATAAGGGTCTGTGCACCTGCTGCCGGGTGACTAGGGACCACTGCTCGTGGGTGGCTCTAAGGCGTTGTAGGAGACAATATTCTCCCAAAGGCTTGGCCACTTCTAAAATGGGTGTATTTCATGGGGACTGGCATGGCACCGGTAATCTTGTAGTAAAAAAAATGATCAATCACGGGTTTTAAGCCCAATCCAGCCTCTTTCTTAAAGAAATACTATCTTCTGTGGGATGTAGAGCAGCGTCCTTTAGCTGAATGATAACTGGAGTGGCCTTGAGCCCTCCTGTGGTGCCATCACACCGTGCCTGAGGATCAGCTCGCCGCACAGACGTCAGGCTCTGTGGGGTCAGGCTGGCTGGGTCCTTCGCAAGTAGGACATGGCTAGCTAGAGGCTTGAGTATCCTACTCAATGGCCCTGAGTAGGAAGAATATACCTCTTCTAATTATTGGCGTGGAGCACTCCAGTATCACCATAATGGCAGTTTGGAAAAAGAAATCTTCCAAATGCAGTTCAGAGTGAGGTTAACAAAGCTGTCCAGTCACCTTCCTCAGGGCCCACGACAGCAGCCACGTTAGAATGGGATGACAGCTCACCGCAGGAAGAAACTGCCACGGAATGTATCCTACCAGTGTCACGGAAAATTATCATGTCTGCCTCCTACTTACGCTTCTCCTGTAAATTAATTGTTGGACCCTTTGTCCAGGCCTTCTTCCCTGGCCACCAAGGTGAAGGCTGAGCTCATCCCTGCCTGGAACAAGAGAAGTCCCTCTTCCAACACCCAGGGTCTTCCACGTTCTGAAAGATCTAACAAGGGCCGGGCGGTCTCTGAGGGCGTCGCTCTGCCAGTGCCGCGTTCACTTGCATCGGAAGCTTCTGTTCCCCTTGGGATTACCCCAGAGCCCTGCACGCTGCCAGCTTTGTCCCGAGCCTCATCGCACAGGCTGCGCATGGCCTTCGCCCGCCTCCTCCCCTTGTCCACTAGTCCTTTATCCTCTGTGGCATCATGGTCATCGAGAACCTCCTGAACTTCTCTACCAACTGGCTCATTTTGGTGCGAAGGCCCAGCTGGAGTTTCTGGAGAATCTTCCTAGTATCTAGAGCTGACTGACTAATCAGGTACTGCCTGGGGATAATCCGACCCTCTCCAGGCTCAGAGTCCGGAGCGCTAGTGAGTGTGTGAAGGCCTCGTTAAGCCAGAGCTAACACGCCACTGACTTCTCACGAAGGTCCTGACTAACAGACCTGAGCTCCTGCATTCACAGCAGTGGGATCCCTTGTCATATACCAGCTAACGCAGCCTGCGCATAACTGTCATTTGGCTTCTCACCGCTGTGTTAGAACCACAGGCCCCTCCACGGACCCAAATAATACAGCAGTCGGCTGAGGGTGAAGCTGCAGAGGCTCCCGCGTTGGCTGCTTTCGCCCTTATAATTCTTTTCCCTCTCCTGATGTGCAGCCGGAAGCCAGGTCAGGGAGAGCTTCAAGTCTTGCTAGGGCAAGTGAACCGTGTGCCTGTCTCCTGAGCCTAAAGGTTGAGACTCCATCTCCCTGCAGATTCGGAGACCCTTAGGGGCTCGAGCACACTTGCTCCCACACGTTGAACCTTGTCAGCGGCCATCTTGGTAGCCCCACCCCTCTTGTCTCTCACCCATCGCCTTACCATCCCCCATAGCTAATGCCATATAGACCACCCACTCATGAAGTTCTCTTATTGGGCAAAACCCTAGGTCAAACCTGTAGACCCTCCCTTCCTCCTAGCCTTCACCCCACCCTGTGACCTTTTGCTATATATGTAACGCTTGAGCCTGAATAAATTGGAAGTTCCAGAAACATTCCCCAGGGTCTGTGCTTGACTCTGCGCCTCACCCTCTCCGGCCGGGAAAACCTCACCTAGACAACAACCAACAGCCAGGTGAATGGGACATCTCGCCAGGTCAGATGAAAAGCACGGTTAAGGTGTGGAAACCATCAGCAAACTCTTCAGGATTCTCAGAAAATCGACCCCGTTCTGCTTCAGGCTGCTGAATATCTGTAACTGAAAAAGGAACGGCACCCAGAAAGGGGTCGGGTGGTGGCGCTAGAGCTCCCTGAGTCCGGGGCTCTGCGGTCAGTGCGCCCAGCCCACCACGGGAGGACTCGGGAGACATCCTTATTTGCTCAGGGTCCTGACTGAGCAGGCAGCAGCGTTTGGGGGCCGCTTGGGGGGAGCAGCAGGAGGGAGGCTTGTAGCTCCTTCTCCCGAAGGATGAAGGACTTCGAGGTTATGGACCAGGCCTCTGTACGGGGCCATAAAGACTCGAATGTAAGGACCCTCTGACCATGCTCCCTGTGCCTTACAGTAATAGCACAACTGCGGTACGGCATTCTATTGCAGGCTGCCCAGCGGTGGCTACTCTCTCTCCGCAAGTGGATACATAAGGCATTGTTTACGACACAGGAATGTAAGAAGATCTCTTTGAAGGGTCTCAGGGATCTGGCATTTGTGGCTCCTCTTCCCAACGGTGCAGGGTGGAATTGGAAGGAATAGATGAAGCCTTGCCCATGATGTGTCTGTAGATTTCCTGCAGATTCTGTGATCCCCCAGGCCTGTCCCCTGGTCGGTGCCCATCAGTGGGGACCCTTTTAGCCATGGGGTCATGACCTGGTAAGGCTGAGTTCCTTGGGAGTAAGTCACAGAAGCCTTATAGAGCTCTCCTCGGGGTCGGCTGTGCATGGAAACCTGACGAAGCATCTCCTAGATTATGGCAACCCTTTTCAGCTCATACAGAAGTGCTCCTGTTGAGGCTGGCCTCCCTGAACCCTCCGGTCCCACGTGGATGCATTCCACTTTCCCTTGGAACCTGAGACTGCTGTGGCCACGGGGACCCCACGGGACGGCGCCTTGCTGGCTGTGTCTCAGACAGTTTTGAAGCCACTTAATACCTTGCTTGGAAGGACAACAGCTTCCTTTCTCCATGAACCCCCAACAAACCCCAGTCTATGTCCCCCCAGATGTGTTGTCAGTCCCTCTGGAGGAAAAATGGGTATCTGCCCATTCCACCAACTGGCAGTCCAGGGACCTAGAAAAACTTCAAGCACAAAGCATGCACGTCTGGTGACAAAATCGCAAAGCAGAAGTCAGGCACTAGGAGCATAAATTTTTTTTTTTTTTAAGGTTTTTTTGAGACAGGGTCTCGCTCTGTGGTTCAGGCTGGCCCTGAGCTCAGCCTCCAACTCACATCACAATCCTCCTGCCTCTGCCTCCCGAGTGCTGGGATTACAGGCGTGAGCCACCACGCCCGGCACTGTGGTATGCGGGTCCTTGCGCTTGCAAGACAGGTGCCGGGACCACTGAGCTAACTCCCCGGCCCACTAGGAGCATAAATTTAAAGTACCTGTTAACTTTGTTTTTGAGCTAACCATAACCAACAACCAAATAAGCCAGACACTGACAGCCAAAGGTCTGCGGGGGGAAAAGGGAATCAGAGAGGGAGAGGAAAAGTACGGAGCCCAAGAAAGGAAAGCCTCCCCAGCGCATGACTACAGAGCAGCAGGAACGCCAGTGGGGCTGAGCAAGGAGCCCCAGGCCAGGACAAGCTGCCCCGCACTCCACAGAGGAAGAAGCTGCGGGCGGCCACACCGAACACGGGCGGCGCACACCTTCCCTGCCGGGCCTGGCTTGGGCCCGTGGCTGTGGGAGCATGTGCCACACCCCTCATCTGTCCTGGGTTAGGCCCAGCTGCTCCGGGGCGGGGACACCCTGTCCCTGAATGTGGCCCTCAGTGCTGCGCCTGAAACGCGTCCTCTCCACAAGAGGCAGAGTCTAGAGCTCCAGCCACAGCGCAGGCCCCACACCCGGAAAATGCCTGTCGAGAAGGGGCACCGAAGCCTTGCAGCATCCAAGCGACAGCAGGGGCCAACAGGAAACAGGAGGACTTTATTTTTAGGTGAACACCAGCTTGTTGGACCAATGTCCAGAGAAAGAGCAATAAAGAAAAGTCCTAGTTCTTACACATCCGGTTGAAGGGAGCCAGTCTTTTTAGTGACGTAGCAAATGAGCTTACAGGACAGATAACGTTGCCTGGAAAGAAGACAGTGCCTTATGAGTCATATGCAAACAGACTGTCATAAACTCTTCTCGTAGGATGCAGGTGGTATCTGTACAGAGCCAGGAGTCACAGCTGTAGGCTGCCCAGTGCAGGGAAGAATTTGCTTAAGTCCTGTTCCAGAAGGGCAGGACGACCAGGGGCCTGGGCTGTGGCCACAATGCCTCCCCATGAGCCTGGAGTTTGTGTTGGTGAGTCTTTGGTAAGATCACAGATTCACAGGTGGGGAGAAACCAGCAGAAACGCTAAAAGCAGTTCTCTGTGGTAATGGCTGTTGTGCTGACCCCCAACCTCATTTGTTTTTTGTTTTTTCCCAAATTCCACATTAACACATGAAAAACTTTCCCTTCCTGCCCAGGCAGGTGGTGCAATTCTGCCTTTGGCCATAAGGTGGCAGCAAAGACCAGCACATGCTCCTTGGGCCCCACTGCAGTCTCGCTCGCGCGCGCGCGCGCTCTCTCTCTCTCTCTCTCTCTCCCCTTCTCTCTCCCTCTCTCTCTCTCCCTCTCTCTCTCTCTCTCTCTCCCTCTCTCTCTCTCTCTCCCTCCTCTCTCTCTCTCTCTCTCAAGGGTTTTGGGGGTCCCTGGAACAGGAAACGGGGCCAGCACGTGGGGAAACATGTGCTGAGGACAGCCCCCAAGGATCTGCCTGTTGGAGGCCCTCCCATAGTGCCCACAGCAGGGCCACCTTCCTCCATTGCAGACTGGGTAAACCGAGGCCCAGAGCACAGAAAGGACTTGCCCACCAGCACACACCCCAGCAGGTCCCCACCACTGACTCATCTGACAGATAACCAGGGGTTGCTTTGCTTTTCTGCAATGCACTCAGGCAACCTTGCAAAGATGGGGGGGTGGGTGCGGCCAAGGCCCTGAAGCGCCCTGGGGAGGGAGGTGCCCTGTGTGTGCCATGTGGGCTCTGCTCAAGACCCCGCCTCCTAGCCCCCCTGAGCACGTGAGGCCTCCCAGGAGCCAGGCTCCAGTGGTAGCTCGGATGGTGCCCACCCATGACCCCAAGGGGAAAGGAGGACCAAGGGGTTTGGCCACTTGACTACATCCACCCCGTCCCTATTGAAGCCGGAAAGTGGAGAAAGCTGGGCAGACAGGGGCCAGGTCTGAATGGTCAGCTGGATGTAAACTAAGTCAGGGCTTCAGTGAGGACTCAAATAAATTAACTGAAGTAAACTGTCAGGAATGCAAGGGACAAAGAATAAGCCCCTAAGAAAATGGGAGAAGTCCTGGAGTCCAGTGCAAAGCAAGCAGCCCTTTTCCAGATGTCAGAGGCCTCCCTCGGCCAGCGGCACCCCTGTCTTCTGTCCAGGTCACCCGCACAGAAACTGTAAAAAGCCAACGGGCTTGAACGTCTGCAGCATCCTCCTCACGGAGCCGTCCCGGACCAGCAGGGAGCTCTTACAAATTCGGCTGAAGGGACCAGGTCTTTTTAGTTCTTTTTTAGTTCTTTCCATTAAACACACACTCGGTTGTCCTCACTGCCTGCGCCGCGCTGCCTTGCCAGCCTCACTCTTCGTTGCCCTGAACAAGAACCCACGGGCGGCGGGGAACTGGTTCCAACACTAGCAGGAGGCTTGCCGAGGCTGGTCCCACACCAGCCAGGCCAACAGCAGGAAGAACAGCATGGTGAGAGCCACGGCCAGGGTCACCGAGGGCCCAAGGTCTGAGTGCTCTGGGCCAGGGATGGCATCAGCAGGGGCATCACCGAGGGCGTTGGGGGCCCCAGACAGCTGGGTGCCAGAGATCTTCTCCCCTCGCGGCCCCGGGCGGCCCATCTGTGGAGAGGAGAGAAGCACGATGTCCCTAGCTGCAGGCCCGTGTGCCCTCCTACCCTACTCTTTCAGGGGCCTGAGCCTCCGTGGGACCACAGGGGGCCCCACCCATGGCCCTGGATGGCACCCCTTAGCCCCAAGTCCCTCCTGTGAAGAGGGAAGATACACAAGGCCCCACCCTCTGGCTTCTCCTCCCTCTTTACCTTACCCTGGGACAGCCGTCCTAGACAGCCAAGAAATGGGCAGCCCCTTCAGGAGACCTTGGACCCTGAGTCAGGCCCAGAATGCGGCCTGGCCAGTTCACAGGGCACTTGGAAGCTGTCAGACTGGTCTCTAGGGACCTTTGTCAAGTCTGGGAAGCTAATCTCACAATGGCAGGTGCCTCTGCCTGCATGGCTATAGTCAAGGGTCATACCAACTCTCCCTCCTCCTCCCACAGGCTGCCATGAGCTAACTGGCAGGTCGCACCTCTCAGCACTCACCTGCAGCGTGAGAGGTGGCTCCGGTCACATCCATCTCTGATGAGAAGAGGGGGCGTAGGAGCAGAAGGCCCTGGGCTTGATGGGCAGGGAAGTCTCTGGCGCTGTCTTGGGACAGTTACAGAGTTTGAAGTGGGCCATCTGGACCAGCCAGCGCAGACATCCAGGAAGCAGGGTGGGCTCTACCCAGCCTCCTCGCGACGCGCTGTGGGCACTGCAGGACACTCTTCCTCCAGCCCTGTCCTGGAAGAGCCAGCCCTCTATTCCCTAGGGAGGGGCATTGGCAAGGGTACCCCCTCTGGACCTCCTGCGGGCTCCTTCTCTGCAGAACTCCTTCCCTGAGCCTCCCTCGGGAGGGACCGAGCTGAGTGCAGGAAGTGAGGGACCTGGCCAGGTCTGAGCTCCGCCCTCCTCGGGTGTGTCCAGGGCAGGAATAGCCACCTGCACCACCGTGCCTCTCCCAGACCCGCCTTCCTGCCGCCTCTAAACACAGGCTGTCCGGGGGCCTGAGCTCAGGAAGAGGACAAGCTTGGAATTCGAAGGAGCAGGGGCTTCAGGCGCCCACACCCCAGTGTCATGCTCTGCAAAGCTGGGAGGAGACAGCCGAGCTCGACCCAGCGCTCAGGTCCAGGACACCAGCTCAGACAGCCAGGCAAGAGGCGGCAGCCAGTCCGCAGCAAGAGGGGTAGGATGGCTATGAGGACCACGTGGACGGTCCACGCAGGAGGAAATCCTCACACCGCTCACTTTAAACACAGAAACGTCTGAAACCGCCTCTGTGCCCTCAATGGCAGATTCCTCAGCCAGGGTCCTCCTGGACAGCCTGTCCGCGCTGCTGAAACCACCCGGTCAGCTGTTTAGCCCAAATCGGAAGCTCCTGGTCACCAGTAAAGGGGGCTGGGCAGAGCAAACCTCAGAGTGTGCGGACTGCGCCTGACCCTAATCAGGACGAGCCCCCCACACACCGCCAGCCAGACCCAGGCAAGCGCTCGCCACACGGTTCCCGTCCCCGAGTGATACCAGAGCATGTCAACATTATCTGTAGCACAGAGGGCACAGCGCTGACTTCCTGGGCTGCGGGGGACTCGGAGACTTGAGGCCAAAGGAAGCTTCCAGAGTGACAAAACATTCTGCATCATCGGGAAGTTGCTCTGGGTTACACGGTTATCAAACTCATCAATAGACACACTAAAAAGGTTTATTTGTGCTGTCTATAAATCACACTTTCATAAGATTAATTTTTTAAAAGAGCCAGAGATGAGGTATGGTGGCACTGTTCTGTAGTCCCAGTACTGGTGAGGCTGAGGCAGGAGAATCATCCCTGGTTCAAGGCCAGCCTGGAGTACATAGTGAGTTCAAGGCCGTCCTGAACTATATAGCAAAATTCTGACTAAAAAAAAACCAAAACAAACCTAAATAAATAAAGAGGCAAAAACAAGAACATGATCCTATTTATACAAGGTTCCTGAGCCAGAAGTCTAAGCCACAACACAGACACGAGACTGGGGAGACTTGGGGAGAGGGGTTCACTGGGAGGGAAAGTCTAGGACTTTCCAGGTCTGCTAGACTTCTGTTTCCTGGCCTGGCTAGTGGTCAGAGGCACGCACAGAGGTTAATTCATTGAATTATGAGTTTAAAACTTGTTCTTCCTCCAGCTGGGCGAGGTGACACACCTGTAATGCCAGCTCTCAGGAGGCGAAGGCAGGAGGATCACCACGAGCTCAAGGCCAATCTGGGCTGTATAGTAAGTTCAAGGCCCACCTGAACTACACGGCAAACTGTCTCAGAAAAAAAAAAAAATTCATTTTGTTCTCTCTACAAAGGGAGAGCAGTGCAGGGCGGTCAATGCGTCACCCTTTATTGGGGGCACCTGTGTCCAAAGTCTGTTCTCAGTGCTGAGAACATGATTAAACTCGGATGCAAAGTAGAGTCCCGGATGTGCCCTCCCCGGGCAGGCGGGAAGGGCGACAGGGCTGGGTTCAGGGTGAGGGCCATCCCTCAGCTGTACTTTCTCTGCTGTTACACCTCAATCATGCTTCTATTATAATAAAAGGGAGCTGAAACTTTAAAAACACGCTTTACTATTTTATTGCTAACATTTGGAAATCACCCAAACGCTCAACTACCAAGGATCTCTTTGAGAAGATCGTGGGTGGCCACGAGTCTGCAAAAGGGGAAGTGATTCGGCCCCTTGCTGAAGTCACCCGACAGCAGACACAGTATCTGTGCGCTTGGGAGGGTTTGGACCGGGTTCTAGAGAAGTTTCGGTTTTGTTTTTTCTTAGTGTTTAACTTGTACCATTACTTGAAGGATCTGCAACAGCTGAGTTTATTTCCACAAATGGAAAATTCCGGGGCAGCGTGGGGAGACAAATCCTGCCCCAGGACCTCTGCCCAGGTGCTCCTTAGCCCGCACGCCCGCTAACTACCCCGGAAGCTCAGCCCAAGCACCTGTCACCAGGGGTGGGGGGAATGGGGGAGGTGACACCGGCAGGTGGGCTGTGGCAGGTAGGAGCAGAGGCGAGCGTGCCCCTCCAGTTTGTCTTCTCCCTTGCCCCTGAGGAGCGAGGACACCGCCCAGGCGCCGTCCACCCCCGCGGGATCCAGGCAGGACGCCGGCCGGCTGGACCGCGGCTTCCCCCACAGCCTGGACCTCAAGGCGTCGGCTCCCGCATCCAGCATCGGCCCCGCGTGCGGTCACCCCATTGGCCGGCACGGCGCCGCAGGGCTGCCCTGCAGCCAATCGCGGCCCAGGGGCGGAGCCTGACGGTGTACACGGCTCGCTGCGGCTCAGGGCGGATACTCAGCCGAGGTTTGGAGATGCAGGAGCCGCTGCTGGGCGCCGAGGGCCGGGACTATGACACCTTCCCCGACGAGCCGCCGTCGCCATCGCCGCGGGAGAGGGCGCGGGCCGGGTGAGCGGGCCGTGCGAGCGGGCGCGGCGTGGGGCGGCCTGGGCCCGGCCTCGGCCTCCCCCTGCGCGCGCACCCACGTGCAGTGCCCAGCAAAGAAGGGGTCACCGGGCCACGGGCGCGGGGAGGGCGAGCGGCTAGCCGGGCCACACTGGAAGCCTGCAGCCACGCTGCGGCGGCACCCGGGGCCTCGGGGAGAGCCTAAGAGACGCTGGGCCTTTTGTCCCCCTTCCCTCCCCTCAGGGCCCTACAGAGCAAAAAGGTGTTGCTGGCCACCTTCGCTGCTGTGCTGGGCAATTTTACGTTCGGCTACGCGCTGGTCTACACGTCCCCCGTCATCCCCACCCTGGAGCGTTCCTCCGACCCAGATCTGCGTCTGACCAAAACCCAGGCATCCTGGTTTGGGGTAAGGACCGTGCTCTGCAAAGAGTGACAGGGGAAGCATCCAGCACTAGGGACCCCCGGAAGCTCAACCGGGGGACCCCTCAGGTCCCGACAAACCCCACCCTACTTCCAGCTGCTGGCTGGCAGGGTGAGGCCTGATGATTTCGGCGGATGGGGGAAGCAAAAGCTACAGGGGAGCTCTGGGAAGAAGCAGATGGGCAATGTGGCTCCAAGAGTCCCCAGCCCCCTTTACCTACAGTAGAACAATGCCCCTGGACAGATGGAGCAGGGGCATCGGGTGCCAATGGGAGGGGCATCAGCGGACAACTGGCTGGGACTCTGCAAGTCCAGCTTCTGTAGTTCCGATCTCAGTAGCCTCGGGCTGGAATTTCAGCTTAGTGTAAGGGTTCACAGAGTCCTTAGAACTTGACTCCCAGCACCAGCCTGGGCAGGTGCTTTCTTCCTGCTTCCCTCTCAGTCTAGCTGGAGACAGAGGCTCAGGCAGGCAAGGGCTAGCAAGTAGAGCCACAGCCCCCCAGGGAGCCCAAGGCCTCAATTTCAAAGTTTCCAGGCCTTTAGTCCCAGAGCTCTCCTTACCCACTAAAGTTCTGGACACTTAAACGTCTGCTAGACAGAACCACTGCATGTATACCTCTGGTGCCGGGAGGCCCACGGCCTTGTTGGCCGAGGGGGGCTTCTGGCATGAACTGAGGAGGAGCCGTGATTGGAGGCGGGCGCTCAGAGCTGCGCCTCTTCCTCACAGTCCGTCTTCACCCTGGGTGCTGCGGCCGGGGGCCTCAGTGCCATGCTCCTCAACGACCTGCTGGGCCGGAAGCTCAGCATCATGTTCTCTGCCGTGCCCTCCGCCATCGGCTATGCTCTCATGGCTGGCGCCCATGGCCTCTGGATGCTGCTGCTGGGGAGAACGCTGACAGGTTTCGCCGGGGGGCTCACCGCCGCTTGCATCCCAGTAAGAAGGGGGCTCCTGGCAGCCTTGGCCTTGGTGTCAAGCCACTACTGGGTGAAGACCTCCCGGCCCAGTGCCTGCTCAGCTGGGCCCTGTGGCTGCCCAGGACGCCTCCTTCCCCCCCCCCCACCCCAGGAGCTGATCTTGGGGAAATCCTCGATGCCCCCAGCGGTCCCCACCCTAAGCTCCACAAACTTCCTCCCCAGTGTCTTGGCTGCCAACCCATTGCTCAATCGGAGAAAACCCACACTGAGCAATGAGACAGGGGAAGTGCCCTTCCTGTGCCCGCTGGTCCTGCTCACACACACCCATCAGCTGGCCCCGGGCGCCCCGGGGAGAAACAGACAGACCTACTCAGCCCCCTTGTCTGTTTCCCCGAGCTCACAGTCCCCAGCCTCACCGCCCGCTTCAGACTGAGTGCTCCTGTGCACTTTACACAGAGACCTGAGGCCTGTGGGCCCCCGTGAGCCCCAGTCAGGACAAGATCCCACCGGAACACACCCCCCCACACCCCCACTCAGAGGGGCAGCCTGCCTGGTCCGGGAACCGGCATTCTCCCCACAGGGCTGTGTGTCTTGCAGGTATACGTATCTGAGATCGCTCCCCCTGGTGTTCGAGGCGCCTTGGGGGCCACGCCACAGCTCATGGCAGTGTTTGGGTCCCTGTCCCTCTATGCTCTGGGCAAGTATTCCCTATATGATCACGGGCAGGCTCAGGGCACTCTGGCACCAATGAGCCAGGTGGGTGGAGAGGGAATGAAAACACCCGCCAGGGCCAGGGCCAGGAGGCAGCTGGTGGCTTCCCTGGTCCCCAGCTCAGCCCCAGGGCTTGCATCCCTTCAGCCAGCCTCCTGTCCTCTCTGGTCAGCAGGCCCACTCCCTTGCTGGACAGAGAGGGCGTCTCCCAGGCCAGAGGCCTCAGGCAGACTTCCAGCCACAGAAAGCCCACGTAGGAAAGATGGCAGGGTGGGCATTTGGGGTCAGCCCAGACTTTGCCCAACCTTCTCCCCCCAAGACCTCCAGCCATGGACCAAGGGCCAGGCAATGCCTGCAGCCCTTGCTGCCCACACAGAGGCCGAGGCCATCACAGAGGCAGCCTGCGGCTGGTCCAAAGCCTCATGCTCCTCCCCTGCAGGCCTCCTGCTGCCCTGGCGCTGGCTGGCCGTGGCTGGGGAGGGGCCTGTGTTCATCATGGTCCTGTTGCTGAGCTTCATGCCCAACTCCCCGCGCTTCCTGCTCTCCCGGGGCCGGGAGGAGGAGGCTCTGCGGGCTCTGACCTGGCTGCGCCATGCCACGGACACCCAAGATGTGCGCTGGGAGTTCGAGCAGATCCAGGACAACGTCCAGCGACAGGTGTGGCCGGGCCGGGCCTGCCCCTCTTGAGTTGGTCTGCAACTAGGGCTATCCCTGTGGCTGGCTGGAGGGGGGCAAGAAAGTCTGGCAGAGGCCCCTCAGTGGTGGCCTTGTGTTCCAGAGCAGCCGCGTGTCGTGGGCTGAAGTCCGGGAGCCCCACATGTACCGGCCCATCCTCATTGCCTTGCTGATGCGCTTCCTGCAGCAGCTGACAGGCATCACTCCCATACTGGTCTACCTGCAGCCCATCTTCGACAGCACGGCGGTGCTGCTGGTGAGGACCCACCGGGCCCTGGGGCTCACAGGCCGACCCCACGTGGAAGTACAGTTGCTACGTGGGCTCACGAGGCCAGACCCTCGTGTGTGTGTGGAAGCTCCCAGAGTCACACCAATCTCTAAAACAGAACTATAGCCAGGCGTGGTGGCTCAGGCCTGTAACCCCAGCACTCGGGAAGGAGAGGCAGGATTGCTGAGAGTTCAAGGCTAGTCTGGGCTGTGTAGTGAGTTCAAGGCCAGCCTAAACTACAAAGAAAGACCTTGTCTCAAAAAACTTTTTTAAAAACTGTACAGGATGACAAAGCAAACCAGTTTAATAGAAATGTGGATCCCTGGGGACCACAGCCCCAGGCTCGGGGCTCCAAGGACTGTACCCCTTGAGGGACATCACCACCCTGGAACCCCACTCTCCTCTGCTGCTAGTGGAGAAAGCACAGGCCCAGCCTGCCCCGGGGCCCTGTGTGAATCAAGACGGGAAGATGGGGACAGCACAGCTACCCAGGCCGTTGTCACAGTCCTGTACCCGTGGGATGCAGGGTACAGCAAGATGGCCCCTGCCCAGAGAAGTCCTGGGCACAGGGGTCCTCCAAGAAGCAGCAACTGTACCTCCAGATCAGGGCGCCCCACAACAGCTTGAGGGACAGAGTAGGTGTGGAGGGGGAGGGAGCTCCGGGCTGGGTCTGCCGGCCACAGCGCCCTCCTCCCTGCAGCCGCCTGAGGATGACGCAGCCATCGTGGGGGCTGTGAGGCTCCTGTCCGTGCTGATCGCTGCCCTCACCATGGACCTGGCCGGCCGCAAGGTTCTGCTGTTCGTGTCAGGTGAGTGGCCCTCATGCGACTTGTGTCCTCCCCTGGACAGCAGCTACCACGCAGGCCTGCAGGGTGCAGTCACTCCGGGCCTCCACCAGGCCTGGCACTGGCCAGTGGCTCCAGTAAGTTAGAGCCCTTGGGAGCAGCAGAGCCAGCTGTGGCACCCCTGGGTGACAGCCCCAAACCTGGCTGGCGGCTGAGCCTGCTGCCCGGAGCGGAGCCTGCACCCCTCGTGGAGCAGCCAAGCCCCAGGGACATTCAGCTGGCTTGAGCTTAGAGCGCCCTGACGCCCAGGATCACTGTGTCCACAGCAACCATCATGTTCGCAGCCAACCTGACGCTGGGCCTGTATGTGCACTTGGGCCCGAAGCCTGTGTCGCACAACGGCACAGTGGGCCTCGAGGACATGTCCTTGGGGGGCACGGAGCAGCCCCCAGCCACGCCTACCACCTACCTCACCCTGGTGCCTTTGCTGGCCACCATGTTCTTCATCATGGGTAGGTGGCTGACCACCCTGGCAGGGGTGGCCCAAGAAACGGGCCATCTTGGCCTAATCTTCAGGGAGGGCTGGGCCTGCGGCATGGTGAGGCAGACAAGGCATCCCCCACACCCCACAGGCTACGCGATGGGCTGGGGGCCCATCACCTGGCTGCTCATGTCCGAGATCCTGCCCCTGCGCGCCCGCGGCGTGGCCTCGGGGCTGTGTGTGCTGGTCAGCTGGCTCACGGCCTTCGTCCTCACCAAGTCCTTCCTGCTCGTG
The DNA here is from genome assembly GCA_004026965.1 of Petromus typicus. Classification (NCBI taxonomy): domain Eukaryota; kingdom Metazoa; phylum Chordata; class Mammalia; order Rodentia; family Petromuridae; genus Petromus; species Petromus typicus. Next base: position 27,162 of record PVIR01009996.1, read on the forward strand.
GTGGTGAGTGCTCAGCTTGGTGCCAGGGTTCTTCTCCATCAGTGATGTCACCCTTGCAATGGCCCTGGGGAACCAGTGTGTGCCCCTTACACGGGCCAAGGGCAGTCAGCTGACAACATAGCTAGGGCCCCTGGTTGTAGGAAGAGGAATGAGCTGGGGGCACGGCCAGGAGGACCCTGCCAGAGCGCTGCCAGGGCCCCAAGTCCCACCATAGGTCCTGGCTCCCATCTCCAGCAGCCCAGCCCCTCAGAGCCTGGGCGCACCCCCAAAAAACCCCAACTGGGGCAACACAGGCCAGGTCTCACCTGGTGCACCCAGTGGCCGGGCCAGGCCAGGCCGGGCAGGCCAATGGCCACACACTGGGGCTGCATATGGGGGAGCTGGGTACCTTTGGGAACATGGCTGGGCCAAGTCCAGCCTCCAAGGGGTCAGGGACACTGAGGGCTAGCCCTAGAGGAAGCAGAGAGGCCGACGGGAAGCAGCAGGGGGTGGGAGGCCTCACAGGCTGGCCGAGTAGCTCCGTTTGACCCTGCTCCTCACTCTACACCCCCAGAACGCCTTCAGCCTGGAGGTGCCTTTCTTCTTCTTTGCGACCATCTGTCTGGTGAGCCTGGTGTTCACGGGCTGCTGTGTGCCAGAGACCAAGGGCCGCTCATTGGAGCAGATTGAGTCCTTCTTCCGCACGAGGAGGAGATCCTTCCTGCACTAGGTGGAGACCGCACTGGACTTGTGCAAACTGCACCCTGTGATCAGGAGGTAGCAGCACACCTGCTCCCCATGGTACTGTGTGACACACAAGACCCACCAGGGAGGAGGTGGCACAGGACACAGGAGGGCACACACAGTGCCCAGGGACAAGGCCCTGCTGGGTGACCTCAGCCCCAGCTCCTTTCTCATGCACATGGGACCTGCCACACAGAGTCAAGCAGAGCCTTGAGGACCAGAGGTGGCAAAATGGCCCCACGCAGGGACACGGTCCTTTCGCCCTGTCCTGACCATGTGTTCACTACTAGGCCCCTTGGACACTTCAGGGAACACTACAGACATCAGAGGCCAAGATGAAGCACCCAGTGCGGCCACCCTGCTCTAGCCCAACCTCAGAGGACAGAGGCTCCTGTCTGCAAACTATTCACCATATTTAACAAAATAAAGAAAAAGGGCCTGCAGCCCTAGGCAGGAAGGAGCAGATCTACTCCGGGGGGAGCCCTCACCCCAGCAGCTGCCAGCTGAGGGCAGCAGAACCTGCTGCCCCACGGCCCCCTGCAGCCCCTCTGGACTGTGACCTTCCCAGCTGCCACTCCAGTGTCACTTGGCTGTGTAGCAGGCTCAGGCCTGGCCACCGGGCTGTGCTCAGCAGTGTGGCGTGGGGCATCCCTGGCACTCTTGGGGACACAGTCGGTAAAAGGCAGTGTGCACAAACTACACCCTTGACTGAGTCACCGCTCGAGACAACTGAGCTGACAACAGAAGCCAGCACCCAGACAGCCTGGGCAACAGCCCCACCAAGAGGTAGCAATCAGCCCTGTGGCCTGCTCAGCACCCAAGTGTCCCCTTGAGGTGAGGTGCCAGGCCCTCCCCTTCCTGCTGCAGCCAGTGAGGTGTGGACAGACGCGACCCCAGGGTCTCATACCTGGACAAATGGGCTGAGGGGCAGGTAGGAACCCTTGCTTCTCCTGGGAGCATGCACACACACCCAGTGAGCCCAGCAGTGGACTGAGGAAAGCCACCTACAGGAACTTGAAGGTACATGTCCTACATCACGCTGGGTACACTGTAATGCCCTGGCACCTGGGACCCCCTCCGGCAGCCAGAAGGCTGCGCTGGCCAGGGCTCACTGCTGTGAGGAATCGCTAGCGTAGCCCAATGCACCCCACTCCCAACCAGAGTGCCTGCTGCTCTGGCCCTCAATGCTGACGGGCCTCATGTCCCCCAGAAACAGACCGGGGCACACCCCAGGAGCTGGTTTCCATGGAGCACAACCTGGACCCTGAGCTCTGGAAGCTCAGAGCAGGCCCTGCCCCAGAGGGAGTGTGTCAACAGCACACAGGCATGTGCCCAGTGGCTGAGGACCAATCTAATAATCAGTAACCAAGGCCAAAGTCACGGGGCAGGAGGGAGACGGCCAAGAGCAGGAAGTTCAGAGGGTGTGATAGCACCTCCAGGAGGGGCCTCTTTCTGGGCACCAGCTGGCTCTGGGCCTGGCATAGGCGGCAGCAGCCCTGGAGGGTGGCTGTCCACGTCAGGAAGCTGCTCAGGCAGGCAAACCTGAGGTGGGTCACCTCGGCCCTGGCGGGGGGAGCAGCTGCCACCAACACAGGGCATGGTCTCAAGGCGTGGCCATATCCCACGGGCGTCTCACCCCACTTCCGTAGCACTAAGGCCAAAGGCCGGGCAGGACGTAGGGACCAAGCCTACAGGAGGCCAAGGTGCCAGGGCACTGGGGAGGAACTACTTCCACTGGGCCACTGGGCCACACAAGCCTGGTGACCTGGCCAGAGCTATGCCACTGAGGTCCTAGAGGACCAGCCAGGTCCTGTCAGTGGCGGCTCAGGACACTGCTCCACTCATTCCTGGCCCGGAGGACAGGCAAATACGGCAGCACTGGGGATTCCACCTGCGGGGAGCCGGGGTGCCCGCTCCACTAAATGCCCAGCCCCAGAGGGCTGTGAGAGCCTCCCGAGAGGCCTCGTGTCCTGCGGAAGCTGCTTCAGGCCAGAGTCTGCAGTCCCACAGTGGCCTGTTTGCCGAGCCAGGCCAGCAGCACAGGGCCAGGTGGCCATCTGTGCAGGGCTGTGACCCTCCACACCAGGAGGGAAGCACAGGTTCAGCCTCTGGAGAAAGGGGCAGCCACAGGCCCCCAGCACAGGGACATGCGCTGGGTCCCCCTGCCCAGCCCTGCTCAGCCTCCTGCAGACAAGCCCCACACAGCCAGGTGGCAGCAGGGGGAGAACTGTCGTGGCCGGTCACAGCTCCCCCTCCACGGTCTCCGCCAGCTTCTCCTCATCTGTCTGCTGCTTCTGCTGCTGGATCCGGGCGTAGGAGATGGCATCGCCCCTGGGGAGAGAATGGAGGGAGCCCCAGAATGGCAGATGTACCGAGAGACAGCAAGGTGGCCCCCCATTCCTGTGCTACGGCCTAGGCAGACACTGCAGGCAGAGTCCACTGTGTCTTCTCGTTCCCCAGAAAGAGGCCGCCCCTGGGGGTGCAAAGGCTGCCCAAACACCAGGTTCAGAAGGCTCCATCCCCAGGCCAGGCTCCGCAGGAACGGGTGACTAGCTGAGATGCCCACAGCACATTCAGGACGGGGGAGGCTGGGCCAGACAGGACGGGTCACCCCGAGACTCCCCTGAATTCTCCCACCTCCCCTCCTAGAACACTGATTAGTCATGGCAATGACTGGGCATCCCTGTCCATGAGGGACCACTTTCCCACCCTGGCCAGGAGACCCACAGCCCTCCCTCTGTAGGGGCCACCAATGCCCACCGACGCACTTTTTGCCCAAGGCAGAGAGTCCATACAGCACCCCTGTGGCAAAGGCGACAGCATTGCCCAGCAGTGTGGTCAGGGTCAGGCTCATGACGATGGGGATGATGGCCATCCTGGGGGAGAGACAAGGTCAAGGACGCACTCCCACTCAACACCTCTGGGCTTCCAGGGTCACCCAGCTCTTTCCCAGACACGTGGGGGGCAGGGAGAAGCCCTAGAGATCAGACAGGTTCATAGCTGGCCTGCAGGCACCCTTAAAGGCCTCTGAATTTGACCTGAAAGCTTGCAAGAGTTTTGGCAAGTCTGTGACCCAGCAGGAGTCAAACGGTAACTAGCTGGTCTAGCCCCTCCCTGCTCAAAACAAGGGCTGTGCCCAGTGAGGCTGTCAGTGAGTTCCAGCCACACGGGCCCTCAGCTGCTCCACGTGAACCAGAGGTAGTGAGTCTAGGCAGTGCAAGACTTGCTACTATGACACTGGTCCATCACAAGCACCAAATAAATGTTCTTTACCAGTACAGGAAACCAGAGTACGCTCAGCATCAGGTCTCCACTCCAACCCCATGGCTGCAGGGCGCCACCTGGTGGTGAGGCCCGCTGAGCTTTAAAAGCCTTTTGGCCGGTTCCTGATCCTGGCACTTCGCCACTAGAGGACGCTGTCCCGCAGCTTTGAGCCAGGCTCCTGGGCTGCAGGGCAGGACTCGCTGTGGACAGGTGTTCGGAGAGCTTCAGTACCGAGAACACTTCAAAGTCCTGTTCTCGGCTTAAGATGGGACTTGAACTTTTTTATTTTCATGTTTTACTGTATGGTGATATAAAAACGATAGCATTCAAGAGAAGCACTGAATTTTGAGTCCCGACCATCCCTGGGCCAGTGATAGGCCCAGTGTGGAGACAGCAGGGCCCCCAGCACATCTGAGGCTGGCCAGGCTGAGCAGTGGGGTCTGGGAGGGGATCTATATTCAACTTACAGTATTTTCAACAATGGCTTTTTCAGGGTATCATCCCATCAGAAGGGGAGGAATAATAAAAATCACGAGAAAAGGGGAGGACCACAGCAGGAAGAAACTATCTGTCAAAACAAAATTGAAGCCAAACCGCGAGCTGGGAATATATATGCAGGAAATATAACAAAGGAGCCAAGTCTTTAATACAGAAACATGATGAGCTGCTAAGCAAACACGAGGGCCCTAGTAAAGCAGAAACATTCGAGTCGGAAATGCAATTAGAACATAGGTGAATAATTTACCCTCACCAGCAGAAACAAATGTAAAACTGATACTGGCACAGGCCACCGGGCTGGGGGACACTCAGAAGGTCTCACAGGGAAGCGACTGAGCATATATGAAAATCTTGTTTGTCAACGTCACCTTTGACCTGCTAATTGCACACCCAGAAGTACATTCTAAGAAAATCACCATAAACATACACGAGTCTACAGAGAAACATTGGCTGCAGCTTGATTAATATCACTTAGTAAATTAAAAATGAATATTTCTGTCATTAAAAATAATGTCATAAGGGCTGGAGATTTAGCTCAGTGGTTCCGGCGCCTGTCTTGCAAGCGCAAGGGCCCAGGTTCAATCCTCGGTAACCACATACCATACTGGGCGTGGAGACACACCCAGCAGCAACCAGTACCACACACCACAGTGCCGGGCGTGGTGGCTCATGCCTGTAATCCCAGCACTTGGGAGGCAGAGGCAGGAGGATTCCTGTGATGTGGGTTTGAGGCTGAGCTAAGGGCCAGCCTGAACTACAAAGCGAGACCCCGTCTCAGAAAAAAAGTCATAAAGTGGGGGTAAGATGAAAATGTTTATATCATGACATTAAGTGAAAAAAAGCAGGTATGAAGTTATTGACGATCATCATCACTGCATTAAAAAACAACCTCATGAAACGTCAGAATTCAGACGGGAGGGCACATGCACGAGGGGACAGGGCTTGGAGCAACACTTCACTGTTTTACAAACTGAACAGTTTTTGAAAATGCATACTTCAAAACCCCAAAGGCATGACGAGGCCCACCGGGATCTGGGATTCCTGGAGAGTCCGTGGAAACTGCTTCAGACCCACACCCTGCAGTGGGTCCCCAGCAGCCCTGAGTGCTGTCTGAATCTATGCTTTTTTTTCCCCTCTAATCCCTGGTACTGGGGATTGAACCTAGGGCTTTCACACTCAACTACACCCCAAGGCCTTGTATTTTTTATTTCAACACAGGGTCTTCCTAAATTGCGATGCTGCCCAGCCTGGGCTTCAACTTGCAATCTTCCTGCCTCAGCCTCCCAGAGTGCTTAACATTACAGGCATGAATTACCACCCCTGCCTAGCATGAATCTATCGGAAAGACAGCTGGGTAACAATACACAGTGCCCCCAGTCAGCCTCCCACGCACAAGCCGTGCCCTAGGAGTGTATGAAATTTGTCCTGGAGGCAGTTCAGGCCTAGCTCCGAGCTGAGGTTCCACACGCCGAAAACGAAAGCCCTCTCAGAAGAGCAGTGTCTTCCAGTGCTCTTCCTATGTGACTCCTTCATGTCGAGACACCAAGGCCACGCTGGCCAGTGAGGCCACACAGGAGCATGCCTCACAGATCTGCAAGGGTCTGCCTCCCACTCCCGGCCAAGGCCCAGTCCCTTCCCGTCCCCTGCATGCACTGCAGCTCAGGCTGATGCCCAGGAGGGCCACACTCTTCAGCAGCTACCAAGTCCGCCCGGCGCTCCTGCCCCACCCTGCCCTGTCCCTGCCAGCAGCCCCTCACCCGCAGTAGAAGACAGCCTTCTGCCAGGAGCGCAGCTGGTCCACCCTCTCGGCTACCATGTTTGCAAACTCCACGAACTGGCAGCAGAAGGGCGCCTCACACAGCAACAGGATGAAGGCGTTCATGCTGCGGGCATGGGCGGGAGAGAGGCATGGCAGTGACAGCCAGAGCTAAGGGCAGCCCGGTGCCATGGTAATGCCACCCTCCCCACCTCAGTCATGCTGAGGCACCCGGGCCCGCCCTCAGTCTCTGGTGGGCACCTCAGCCCCATATCTGCACCTGCGGCCCTGGAGAGGAGAGGTGGGACATCTGGTCTGTGATGTGGAGGGACAATGCCCCCGCCATAGCGACAAGCCCCAGGAGCACCTGGAAGCAGCTCTGCCAGCTGTTAATGCTGCAGCTATGGCTGCCAACATTGCCACCATGGTGAAGGCCATGACACCAGGAGCACAGAGCAGAGCCAGCCAGCCACCCACAATCTCTGATGGCTGAACCATACCCACTGCCAAGGGACTCGTGGGCTGGGGACACAGGGACATGGGAAGCCCCGGTGGGAGAGAAAGGTGCTCAGGAGTCGTGTCCTGACCCCTGTCCGCTGAGCAGACAAGCTGCCGAAGGGGCATCTGTCTGGTGTGACAGGCAGGGAACACTCAGTCACCACCCCGAGCCCCAGCCCCGGCCGGGCCTGTCTATGCCCAGTGGGGAGGACAGTGGTACTGATACCTTGTTTAACGCCTCCGGCTCAGGATGCCCGGCCTGTCCCCAGCACCTCTCCTCCCCCTGGAGTCCACACAGCCCTTCCTGGTGTGTACCCCAACTCCACCGAGGCCTCCCCAAGGTGTGCCTTCCACCAGAGACCACAGCGGCCTTGACCATGGATCTAGTCCTTGGCCCTGACCCCACCAGGGACCTGAACATGGTGAGTATAGAAAGGAGAAGACCTGCAATGTAGCCAGAAAACTACAGCCCCAGACCCTCCAAGGGGGCGGCCATGGCTACTCACATCATCCACACGCCGGCCGCAATGTTCAGGGGGTGGATGGTTATGCAGCTGAAGAGGCCGGAGACTGCACAGGCTGGAAGGAGGGCGGCGTCAGGCATGAACCGGAAGCTGCCCTGGACTTCTTCCTTCGACCGCCTCACACTGCACCAGGTTGTAACTTCAGAGGGGAAGGGCCAGCCCCCAACTCACAGCCAGGCAGCAGCAGGGCCACCTTTGGACCGCAGAGTGGCTGCCCTCTGACCCCTGCTGTCTCCACACCCACCCCACAGGGCGGTAAGAATGAGCGGGTGGGGCCTGTGCCCTGCCCAGACTGGCTCTCAGTAGGGACCAGCTGTGACTACACCCAGCGCTAGCCCACAGAAGCCCTCTGACTTAGAAAGTGTGGGATGGATTGGCTCGGGACAAAGGCTCCTCTTGTGGAGACAGGGACCAGGTAAGAGCTGCATGATAGTGCCCTCCGTCCTTCTGGGCAGTGCTTGCTCTTACACGCAGGTGTGCCCCGCCGCCTGCCCACCCACTGCTGGAAGCCCCGAGGGGCCGGATAGGCACCCAGCCCGAGGCTCCTCCCTGCTCTGAAGGTGGAGCCTGGAGGTCCTCCCTCGAGGGGTCCACTTGCTGCTCCACCCACAGCTTCCCAGGAGCTGGCTTCTGGGCAGGAATCAGGTCCAAGCTGTCGCCAAGGTAGGCAAGGCGCTGGCTCTCAGAGGTAGCAATTAGCACCAGGTCATTAAACTTGCAGCAGCTACCCTGCACCTGATCCTCCACTGGGGCCTGGAATTCTGCCTTTTCCATCTTCCTGTGTAACCCTACGCGGGCAGCAGGCCATGGAGACCAGGTGAAGTGATCTGGGCGGCAGAGGCTGTCCTCATGTGCCCACAGACTCTTAGCCACAGAACTCCAAGCTGGCACAAGTCCTAGGCATCCTCAGCAACATTTGCCTTGAGCAGCAAGGTGCCAGAGCCACAGGCACAGGGGCAGGAGCTTCCCGCCTGCATGTGGCTGGGCCCAGTCTCACCTCAGGAGCTGCAGAGCCACGTCTGGGGGGACCAGGTTTCAGTCTAGACCAGCAGGCCGGGAGCCCTTCAACTGCAAAGGGCTGGGGGACGTCCCTGGAGTCTCCTACTCTGTCCTCCCCTTGGGGCACTTAGCCAGGCCCCCCTGCTATGGCGTCCAGATGCCCAGGACCAGAGTAAATGCCTCTCCAGCGCTGTGGACTCTCACGGCAGGGTGGGCACCCCTATCCCGAAGAGGCCAACCAGGCCCTCAGCCCGGCACAGGCTCTAAAGTGCCCACACACCTGCCTTCCACCCAGGCATCCTGCTGGATTCTTGCGGAACAGCAATCCCGGAGTAAAGCGCCCTGGCCTCTCCCAGCCTTCCCGCAGTCCCTGCACAGCACCCGCAATTTGAGACACACAGGACCGCCAGCAGTCAGCTGGGACACTGCCAAGGCCAAGGGCGGCTACGAGCCTCAGGCCTGGGTCAGAACTCTCCTCTCTCCACCACTGACTGCTGTTCTCTCCGCAAAGTCCACGGGAGTCCCGGGAAGCAGCTAAGCACCCTCCGAGGACTCGGCCTCGCCTCCTCCAGGTGCTCCAGAGTCAAGAACCCGCCTCTGGATAAAGCCACTGGGCGGGAGCTGAGCTCCTTCCGCTGGGGTCCGAGTCTGCCCCGCCCAGCCCAGTTCCGTGCCCCCGGCAACCTCTCCTTCCCAAGACCCGCTGTCCTGGAGCTCCAGGAACGGGCAGTGAGGCGAGCAGGGAGGCGAAAGCACCCTCCCATAGACTTCACAGCCTGCGTCCCTGCCAACTGCGGTCCCTGGGAGTCGGGGAGGCGGACCAGGAAAGCAATCCCAGACAGGGGCGCCTGAGCCCTCGGCAAACTTCCCGCAGGGGCCACACCCCCCATGAACAGCTCTGCCCGAGGTGAGGAGGCGCTGCGGTCCTACCCGCGCAAGTGAGCACCCGGCCCGGGGCGCCAGGACACCGCCGGCCCGAACCCTGGGGCGCCTTGCAGACCCCGGCCCCCAAGTTCCCCCACCGAGTACTCACAAACGGCCCCCAGCACACCCGACAGGCGGCACAGCCAGCGGTACCACCACGTCATGCCCTCCTCCTGCGCGGGCGGCGCGGGGCCCGCGGGTGCCCCCGCCCCGCCGGAGCCGCTCATGGTGCCCGGGCGCTACCCCCGGCCCGCACAAAGAGCCTTGTCCGCCCCGCGCGCTGCCTTGTGGGTAGGAGGTATTAGCATAGGGGGCGGGGCTCCCAGGCCTTGAAGAAAGCACCCAGGAGGACTCCCGGCTCCTTAGTATAGGGTCAGGGTCCTCAGATCAAGCGGCGCCACGCCCAGGGGCGGGGAATATTAGCATGAAGAATGGGGCCTTCGGGAGAGGTAGGGGAGGGAAAGCCGGTATATTTGCATAAAGTGCTAGACAAGACCCGCCGATTGGCGGTCCCGGGGTGGGTCTTATTAGCATAGTGGGCGGGGCTATTGTAAGGGCAGGGCTTCGCTGAGGGCGGGCAGGTGCAGACAGTTGCTAGGTGTACAGGCATCAGGGCTCAATCTGTATTCTTGGATAGAAAGAGTACAACTAGAAGGAGCCAGGGGCCTGCTCAGGCCAGGATAAGCTAACTACACCCAAGATAATCCTGCCCCGAGGCAGGCCCAGTGTCAAGGCGGGCTTGGCCAGGTCACAAAGAAAACACCAGTCAGGCTCCCTGCTTCCTTTATTGGTAGTTGAGGGACGGGAGCAGCCCGTCTAGGCCATGCCCACTTCCACCCCCAGGGTTTGCACACCGGAGAGGACACTCAAGAAGAATGCCTAGGATCTGCTGCAGAGCTGGAACGCACTGCCAAGACAGAGTTCAACCCCCAGGGCTGGCCAGGCCCCTGACAGGTGCTCAGGAAGTGTCAGGCGCCCTCCCTTCCCTTCTGCTGCTTGGAGTGACGGCGGGGGCAGGGTCCCCTTCCGACACCCTCAAGGGGAGGGCCCAGTACCGGCCTCTCAGGCCAGCATGCGTCTCCAGGAAGTCCTCGGTGAACTCCATCTCAACTGCACTGCCCTCTGACTCCCAGTAGAGCTCCTGGTGTCCGTGGAGGGTTGTGGTCCTCATGCCATGCAGGTCGCGGATCTGGGAGGAAAAGGACAATGGGGTGATGGGACCCCTCACCAGACACCAGGAGAGAGCCCACTGGGGACACACAGCTGGGATTCCTACTTCTCTCGGTACAACACACGATCGTTAAGTCGGGGGGATTCCACTTCCCATCTTTTCAGTGATAATTCTGAGATTCAGGTCTGGAGTAAGAAAAAGCGGCCCCCAAGCCCTGCCCCTCCTCGTCTCTAGGGCCATTGTTCTTAGCCACAGTAGGCCAACCCATTTGTCCTCACTGAGATGGAGCTGCCATTGGCCCCAGCGCCCGTGTGGGTGGCCAGGACATGGATGGCAACGCGGGCCCGGGGAGCCACGTTGATGAAGGCCCGGCAGCCGCCTGCAGTCCTCCGGTCCGGACTCAGTCGGGGGCTCCAGATCTCACCCCGGGGTCCAAAGAGCTGCACATCACACGCTGCAGGGGCGAACAGACGGCACACTAGGCGTGGGCCCTCAGGGACACGGGAACCCAGACAGACAGGGAACCAGAGCACCTCACGCCGGGGCACAGCGTGGCACAGCAGTCATACTCCAGGGCCCCCGCCAGAGCCCCTCAGATCCCTGCTTCCCTCACATGCTGGTGAATGACTCTGGGCAAAGACTAAGTGCTCCAAGCTTCCACCTGTCTCAGCAGTGAGGGAAAATGGCGCGCACCAGGAAGGGCACCTTTAGGAGGCCTTGGTGACGGACTTTACTGTGAGCCTGGCACAGCGGTGGGCTCTACAGCGATGGCCACGGTTCCCCTCCACACGCCCCCCTCAGCCTCCCTCCCACTGGGGCCGAGCGCGCCGAAGCTGGGAAGTAGGGACCCGGGACAGGGCCACAGCACAGCTTCCTGCTGAAGGGCAGGTGCGGGCGGGCGGCGGGCGACGCATGGAACTCCTGCAGCGGCCAAGCCCAGCACCACCTCCGCATGAGGTCTGGGTGCCCCGAAACCTCTGCCAGTGCCTGGCAAAGCCAGCTTTGGCCACCTTGGGCTGCTGGGAGACAGCGAGTTCAGAGGCAACCGAGAGCTCTGAGATGCCATCCTCTGTCTGAGGGGGTGTGGTGGCAGGCACCTGTGCATGGTGGGTATAGCCATGCTCTTGGACACTGTGCGTGGGACGAGGTCTGAGGGACAGTGGCTCGTAAGAGGACACAAAGGCCCTCGGGGGAGCTGAGCGCCAAGGGCATGGGCATAGGACAGTGGCCTAAGGGGCAGGGAGGGCGCAGACCTTTTCCACACCCACTCATCTGGCATCTGGTGGCATTGCCCAGACAGGAAGGACCACGGCCACTCCTGGAGCCTCGTCCTGGCTGCAGAGCCAGACCAGCCCCAGGCAGCTCCCACTCTGTCCTGCCCACCGCCCCATGGGGAAGCAGGGGCGACCCAGCACCTCGCTGTACCTCTGTGGATGGCTTCCGAGGCAGGCCGGCTTCCGTACCGCAGCACCACTCCGCCCTGCCGCAGGAGGTGCTGTCTCACCACCAGCGTGTTGGTGTTGGAGCTGAAAGTCTCGCTGGTCAGGTTTCTACACACCTTCCTCCAGGTCAGCCGGCCCCAGAGCAGCAACGACTCCCCTAGTAAGTGGGGGGGTGTGAGGGCCCAGCACCCCTCCCCACATCAGCAGCAGCTGCTCAGGAGTAGACTGCCCTGAGGCCCAGTCTGACCCCCCCTCACTGGAGATGGGGCTCTTAAGTCGGGGCGTGTTACAAATCTGCCCCAGCCCCTTCCCCATCTGTAAAGCAGGCATAGTCACAGGCTGCTGTGACAATGAGCAGAAATACACGAAAATCCTGTAGAGATGGGGCACTTGGAGTGCCACTGGCACCTGGCAGCCCTATGACTGGCAGTAGTGGCCCCAGATGTACCTGTGCTGCAATTAAGGGAACTCTCGAGGGCCTGGAGGGTCACTTCCTCACCCAGGGGCCTCCCAATGGCCACCACACAGTCTGCCTGGCCAGAGCCTCTCATGTCGATGGTGCCCGTGGGCTCCAGGTAATGCCTGCCACAGGCACCTGCAAAGAGAGTGGAGGAATTGGGGTGAGGAGAGCTGTGGGGTCCCCAGAAGTGCAGGGCAGGGCTATCTCCACTGTGCAAAGGGACTCTCTGGGCCCAGGGGGGCGCTGCCTGGATCAGAGTGTCACGCTCCAAGGCTCGGAGCTGCTTCTGAGTGCTCCAGAACTAGGGAGCCCTGGGCACCTGACAGGCGCCTTTGCCACTCTCCTGCCATCAGCCTCCCAAAGGAAAGGGCCAAGGAACCTAACTGGACTCTGCCAGGGCCTCCTGAGGCTGAGAAGCTGGGAGAACAAGGTGGGTCTGGGGTGGGTCCTGGGGCCACTGCAGAGAGGCACCAGGAGCAGCAGCGATGGTCGGGCCTACGGTGGTAGTGTCCTTGTCAAGCGCCAGGCCGGGGATCCCCTGTCCCACACAGGGCCCAGCCCAGCACCCCCGCATGGTCGCTGGCTTGGGCACGTGCTGGCAGAAGCTGGCCGGCAGGGGTGCCTGGCCCTGGGGTCCGAGGCAGGTGTCTCTCCGGCTCTGGATGCCATCCCCACAGGAGACAGAGCACTGTGGGGAGAGGGGAGGAGCTGAGGGTGGTGGGGACAGTGGTGGCCACGGCTAGGAGGGTCAGATGCCAACGTAGAAGACGGACGGGTGTCTCCGTTATACAGCTCAAGGCACGAGGCCCAGAGGGGCCCCTCTGGCTTCCAGGAGGCCAGGTCCAGACTCAGCCTGGTACCCCCCTCTCCAGGGCCACAGTGACCCCCGGGCCTTACTCCACAGCCCCAGGGGAGTCCGAGTGCCAGGATCAGCTCCTACCTCTGCCCAGGGGCCGATGTGCCAGCGGTAGGCGCAGTCAGCGATAAAGCAGGGAACTCTGGCCTGTGGCCGCACCAGTGCCGCACATAGCACCTCATCCACCTCAGTGTCCCGGCCCCGGTCCAGTCGCATGCAGGCCACTGCACGCGTCGCAGTGCCAAGGCCACAGCTGGCTGAGCATGGGCCAAGGGACAGGATTGTCCACCTGCCGGGACAGAAGGCACACATGGGCTCCCCCTGGCCCCCCAGTCACCACTGGACAGGTTTTGGGCCAGGTGAAGGAAACTCAGCCAAACCTCTTGCCCGGTCTCGGGCTCCCTGGACAACGAACAGTTATGGAGGACTCTGCGGTAAATAGCCTTTAGTTCCCTTGTCAGGCCACCCACACCCCACACAGCTGCTCGCTGCCCAAGACACAGACACAAAGCCCCAGGAACAGGCTTCCCAAGTGCTGGATCTCAACGCAGCACGCTGCACGCAAGGCTAGCAGAAGCTCACGCGGCCCCGTCCTGCCAGGTCCTTCCAGGTGGTGCACGAAGCCCAGCGGGCATTTCTCAGAGCTCGATGCAAATCCAGGCAGCCTGCACTGGAGGCCAGACTGCACTCAACTGCAGCGCTGCCCCACCCTGTCCTCTGGAGGGCTCTGACCCTAGCCCTCGTGGTGAATGGTCTCCTCCTGGTGCCACTGGCCTCAGGCTGCTGTCTTGTCTTTTCTGGGGGACTGTCCTATGCACCATGGGAGCCAGCAGCAGGTCCCCTTGCTGTGACCACTGAAACATCTTCAGTGGTGGCACACGCCTATAATCCCAGAGCTCTGGGAGCCTGAGGCAAGAGGGCCATCAAATTCAAGTCCAGTCTGGGCAACTTATCGATTTAGTGAGACTGCCTCAGAATAAAAAGTAGAGCAAGGTCAAGGATGTAGCTCAGTGCTGAGGCCCTGAGCTGTCCCGCACTGTCCCGGCTGTCCTGCACCTATAACCCTCTGGGTTCAACCCCCAGGTTGGGCCTTGTTCCCTAGAGAAGCCTCAGGCACTGGAGGGCAAAGGGCAGAACCCCTCATCAGGAGGACACCTGGAAAGCTCCAAGATATCGGGAGACCGGAGTTGCTACAGCATCTCCCAAGAGGTGGTCATTGCCATAAAACCCCAGACCTGGGCCAAGGATTTAGCTCAGTGGTTCCAGAATCTGACTTGCAAGTTCAAGGGTCCGGGGTTCGATCCCAGTAACCACATACAATAACGCTAGGGGTGGAGACTCATGCGCACCAGCGATCAGAACTATTTACCACAATGCCAGGCATGGTGGCTCACGCCTGTAATCCCAGCACTCAGGAGACAGAAGCAGGAGGACTATTGTGAGCTCAGGGCTGAGCTCAGGGCCAGTCTGAGCTACAAAAAGCAAGACCCTGTCTCAAAAAAAACAAAAAAAACCCCAGACCATCTCTGGGGAGAACAGGCTGCATAGCCAGGGACCTTAACATGAGCAGGAACAGCAGGACCCTGTGCTGGAGAGACTGAAAGTGACAAAATGTGGGACGACTCTCTTACATGTGCAGTGAAGAGAGCAGGAGGAAGCCTAGACCAAGCTCCCGACACAGGACTATAGGGTGGGACTGGCGCCCTCTGGTGGTGGCTGTGTCACCATCTCTACTGGGACCACTGCCCCTGGCCTCCTCCGCAGAGCCCCTGATTCCTTCCCCTGGAAACCCCACAAATCCACCCACAGGACGCTACTGCCTTCATGGCCCAGAGACTTTGCCTCCCAAGCCCACAGCAGCCTGCTGGCTGTCCTGCACCTATAACCCCAGGGGCCTGCCGGAGTCACCACGCAGTACACCACCCCACCACAGTACCTCCCTCACCTGGCGGGGCAGGGCTCCTGGTTGCAGGCCTCCTGGAGCTCTGGGCGAGGCAGCCCCTGGCACTGGCCATCGGGCAGGATCTCCTCATCCTCACCATCCCCAAAGGTCCGGGCACAATACAGGATCCTCTGCATGACCCCTCCCCCACAGCTGACACTGCAGGCCGCCAGCTGGTAACGCCACCTGGAACAAATGGATGCAGTAGGCCCAGAACAGCTGTGACCAGGACTGAGGAGCCAGGTCTCCCCCTCGTCCCTCCAAACCAGGCAGACAGGAGGCTGGGGAAGTCCCTCCCTGTGTCTCCCAGCAGCTCAGCCCAGCGGACAGAGCACTCAGAGCAACCCACTTTATAAAGGGAAGCCAGGGGCCAACAACAGGTGGCACACGCAGGTCCGGGCAGTGCAGGCTGTGTGAAGGGGACCCTGTGACAGTGCAGGCACGAGGGCAGCCCTAGTTCTGCACCCACATCAGACCGTCACACTGTCAGTCTCGGGCCCTGCCCCTCGCGCTCCAGGAGGCCAGGGCACTCATCTTGCTCGTTCACTGCTGTGCCAGGCTCCTGAGCCCCACTTGGGCAGGTGGATGAGGGGCACCTGGGCCCAGCACAGCACCCACGGCACCCCGCCCTTCGTGGTGCTGACAGCAGGGTTATCTTCTTAGGCCTCACAGCCTGCTGGGCTGCAGGATGACAGCCCTGCAGCCCAGACCTGAGGCTCAGAGGGGCCTGCAGAGCTGGGGCGCAAACTAGGACTGCCCGTCCTGACATAAGGGGCTCACCTGGCCGGGCATGGATCTGGGCTGCAGTCCCGGAAGGGGCCAGGCCGGGGTGCTGGCCGGCACTTGGAGTGGAGCACAGGGACCGGGTGGCCGTGGTCCAGCCTCATGCAGCGCAGAGCCAGGGGACCCCCCCTCCCCTGGTCACTGGACACCCACAGGGGAAGGCCAGAGCTTGAGAGGAGACTACTGCGAGGCTGGGTTCCTGCCCTTCCCCTGCAGTCTCCCTACCCCACTCACCGAGCAGGACATGGGCCAGCCTGACACACCTCCCAACGCCTCCCAGGCCTGCTGGCCAAGCCACACAGCCCCTCCTGGACGGGAGTCCTGAGCACAGAGTCCATGCACAGGAAGCGCAGCTCCATCAGCCCTGCAGGGAGGCGAGGGGCCCCCTCAGCCCAAGAGGTGGCTCAGCAAGCACCAGAGCACACGGCTCGCTGGACAGTCTGGCAGGCAAGGCTCATGGGGCTGAGCCCGGAGCTGCTGCTTACCAGCCCTGTGATGGTGAATAAGTGACTTAGCCCTTCTGAGCCTTGGGGTTTTTGTACTACAGGACCTACCTGCAGAGGCATGTAAAAAGATGTAAAAGGGGAGCTACAAAGTGCCCGGCCCGCATAGGCACTCACAAAAGCAAGCTGCTGCTGAGCTAGGAGAGATATGGTAAGAATTGCTACAAGAGTATCTCTTCCTAGAGCTGGTTTCCTCTCCAGCAGCGTCTGGCCTGGTCTCAGCTCTGGACCTGCTGAGGTCAGACAGCACATGTGTGCTTAGGGCTTTAAAACAGTGTATCCTCACCCCCTCAAGATGGCTACTATGGAGCTAAAGCATTTAAAACCTCAGAAATAATGAGCATCGAGTGAGGAGATGGAGGATCTGAACGCTGTGCCTGGTCGGGATATAAAATTCCACTGTGCAAAGCGGTAGAGAGGTTCTTCCAACAGTTACATGGAAAGACCACGTGATTTAGCAGACTGCCCCCCTCGCCACTTCTGGGAGATACCAAAAGGAGCAAGAGCAGGGCTCTGGGAGGGAAACGCAGCCTGCGCAGAGCCGTGCTACCATCGAAAGCGAGCCACACATCCATCCATGGAGGATAGAGAAGCGAGGCTGGGCCCATCCTCGGAGGACGCTTCTCAGCCTTAAGAGAGAAAGCAATCCTGACGGCTGCACAGAGGGCCACTCAGAGGACACCACGCTGAGTGAGTGAAGCCAGTCACGGAAGGATGAGCCCTGTGGGACTCACGACTCCGAGGGCCCCAGCGGAGTCAGACCCACAGAGACAGGAAGTAGAACATAGGTGGTCGGGAGCTGGAGGCGGGAACAGGAAGTTGGTGCTTAATGGGGACAGGGGATTCGTTTGGGATGGCAGGATTTTCGGGGATAGATGTGTTGGGAGCCGTTTCCTACAGTGTCATGGTTGCCCATGCAGGAGAGAAAAAGTCGGCCTGACTTCTGGATCAGAGCCCAACATTGTCTACTTTCCTCAAGGATAATTACTGTCTTTGCCAGATTAAACTAAGAACCTCTACACACCCTAGTGCCAGATTAAACTAAGAACCTTTACACACCCTCATACCAGATTAAACTAAGAACCTTTACACGCCCTCATACCAGGTTAAACTAAGAACCTTTACATACCCTCGTGCCAGATTAAATTAAGAACATTGTCAGCGCACCCCGCCCACCAGTTCTTTCACTAACTTTTTTCTTTTCTGTACAGTGAACGAAGCTAGTCGGCTCAAGGGTGGTACTTAAGAAATGTATAAAAGAAGGCTGTTAAATAAACTCCGCGTTCATTCGGTATTGACTGATGAGCCCTTCCAAATCCCACTGTCCTGTCTTTATTTATTTCTCATCCTAGCCCCTCGGCTCGGTCACCCCATTGCTCTGACCGGCTGACACCGCCATACCCAGCAGTGAGACCCCGGCATAGATGGGTGCAGAGACATCTGGAGGGCAACGTGAATGCACTTCACGCTGATAAACAACAGAACACTTGGACAGTTCCGGTGACGAGTGTAGCACTTTCTTTTACCTCTATCGAAATGAACACAGAGATGCTACATATCTTTTAACTTCTCTTGGGCCTCTGCTGGCTGTAAGAGATGCCAGTCGGTGCCACCCACGCCCGATGTTACTGGCTCTCCTGACCTTTTGTGCAGTAGGTGAACAGCGAGAGCAGACAGTGCCCCGGCTGCAGTCCCCTGGCCTGTGCCCTGTCCTCACGTGGCTCGGGCGTTCTGGGGCCACAGCAAGTACTTGCTGGGTCTAAGGCAGAGGCAGGCAGGTAAGAGAGCACCCAGGGGACCCTCACCTCGCCCACAGGAGACGGAACACAGCCCCGGCTCAGGAGTCCACACGTGTGTGGCCGGGGCCTCCTCCCCTGGAGACACGGTGTGCAGCTGTGGGATAGGGAAGCGGGTGGGTCAGGACTCCTGCCTCCACCCAGCATCCGGCTCGCCGCCCCTCCCCCGGCCTTCCCAGGAGACATGGGAGAGTGGATCAGGCCTCCTTCCTGCTCCTGGGGAGACCCACCCCCCATGCCCATGCCACGCGCCTACCTTAGCCTCCGTAGACTCCTCAGCAGTGGCACTGTCCTCTGTCGGGTGAGCAGAGAGCTGGGGACGATGAGGGGTTATGAGCATGCCTGGCCTGCAGCCCCCAGGCTGTACGGGGCCTGGTCTGAACCCAAGTCCCTCAGGTTACCAGCCAGAGAAGGCAGCGTTTCCCTGCACAACAACTAAATTAAACTCCTCTCAGGAGGCTTTAACGTAACGGGACCTCTGTCCTCCCAGCCTGCTGCCCCTTCCACAGGCTCTCAGTTCCCTGTGGCACAGCAGCACGTGCGGCAGGCACCTCCCACGTTGGACCTCAGCACACCAGTCCACACATCTTCCTAGCCAAACAGGACCCCCACACCCCGGGCCACCCACTCCCCAGCCCACTCACCTGAGCCCAGGCTGGAGGACACACCGTCCCAGTACAGGGCTCCCCGGCAGACAGCATCTTGCGGCTGGCACAGGGCCCTGCAGTTGCTGGTGAGCCCAGGCCATCTGACCCCTGCACACACGTCTCACTCGGTGAGGCCAGGCCTGCTCCACAGGCCACTGTGCACAGGCTGGGTTCCACCTCCTCCTGCCTGGGGACCACACAGCCCTCGTCAGCCCTTTGCAGGACCTGCAGAGCAGCCCAATGCAGGGTGGAGTCCCTGGTCAGGAGCCCAGTCTCTGTCCAGCCGCAAGCAGCCAAGCTCAGCAGCTCTCTCTGAAGAGTTCACTGGGTCCGCTGGCTGCTCCACCAGCAATGCCTGCGGGGGACCCACCATTTGCAGCCTCAGAAGGTAGCACCAGGGCCCAGGGTGCGGGCAGCCAGCACATTCCTCCTGCCTGCCTCCCGAGCCTGCGGCAGATTCCCAACCACAGGATGATGGCAAAGGGTGGGTTCCAGATGAATCAGCCCCAGGCTGGAGGGCAGCACTGAACCCTGGCTGGAGGGATAAGCAGCAGCCACATGGGCACTGCAGGACAGATGCCAGGGCCGAGGAAGGGATGCCCGTCCCTTGTGGAGGTCTGCAAGTGCAGAGTCTCCAGGAGGCGAGGATTCTGAAGCCACACTACTGGCGGTCACCCGGATGAATCCCTGGCCACAGCCTGGAGATGAAGGGACCCCAGACTCCCGCAGTAAAGTCTCTTGCACTCCACAATCACCCGGCCAGGAAGGGTTCCACTGCCAAGGACAATGTCCTCAGAAGGCCATCCTGGGCACCCACACAGCTCACAGGCCGCCCCCCCCAGGAAGCACTGCACCAGCCGAGTCTCCAGCTGCCCAGCGGAGTAAAGAACAAAGCGTCTGTCCGGGCCAGGCCCCCAGGCTGGCTGGGAGGACAGAGGAAAGGCAGCACAGCCACGCGCTTCCCCTAGTCGGGACAGGCCTCTGTCTCAGGTACCCCTGAGCCGCCCTTCCACAGGGTTGCCTTTTGCCGATACTTCCCCGCGGCAAAAGACAGGCATACAGCAGCAAGTACAGCCCCCAGCAAGGGCAGCCTTGTCCCCAGCAGTGTGTGGCGGGGACACGCCCACCACGCCTGCTGCAGGCCAAGGCTGGCCCTAGGTCCCCACGCCTCCCCTCCACCCTCCTAGGACTTTGCAGCCCGGATCAGGGGAGGGAGGGACAGTCAGAGCACGCAGCTGTCACTGTCTGCACGATGGAGACACTGACAGAACCTACCCCCAGAGCGACCTCGGTACTAACCAAGGGCACACAGAGCTACCCATGCAGGCCGCACTTACTGCAGAGGGCAGGGCGCAGGGACACAGGGCTCTGGCCAGGCGGGCGGTTTTGGGCTCCCTTGACACCAAGTGGCCTCCACCCACACGTTCTGGGTCCGGTCTAGGCAGCTGTAGGACACCCAGCGCAGCCCTGCAAAGGCAGTGCCAGGGCTCGGCCACCTCTGAGCAGAGGCTGGCAGGGCGGTAGGCAACCCTGCCTAGGGCCTCACCTGTCCCACAGCTCACCGAGCATGGCCCTCGCTCCTCGGCCCATGCCCATGCTGCCTGCTGCTTGCGCTGGAAGTAGGTGAAGGTGATGTCTGGGCGGGTGAGAGCGCCGTACTCCTCTCCGTACCGCCTGTACACCTGCACAGGGCACACGCTGTCCAGTGGGCTCCCTGGGCCGCTGCCACAGCCCCCAGCCCCCAGCCCCCAGAAGGCTTTGCATGTTTCATTCCTCTGCCCCACATCACCAGGCCCTGGGATGGCATCGTAGACCAAGCTGAGCTCAGGGCCCACATGGTGCTTCCCAAGGAACGGGCACTACGGGCACATGGAGAGGGGTCCCCAGGCTTTCTATGGGGGACAGACTGCAGTGGAGCCTCCAGCAGGGGCACCCAGGCCAGTGTCCAGTGAGTTCAGCACCCTGTGAGCTTCCATACCTAGAGCTCAGCCAGGGGCAACAGGAAGGGGCAGGATCCCAGGGGCCTTGTGGCCACCTGCTGGCCCAACTTGACCTTTAGAACTGGAAGAGGTTCAGCAGGGCAGCAGGGCCCAAGAGAGGAGCCAGCCTGGAGGCAGAGCCCACAACACACAGTGCCATCGGCCCCTGCAGCCTCTGTGCCCACAGCTGGCCACCCCTTGGGCCTTGGCAGGAAACACGAGGATTCCAGGGCACCTGGAAGAGCGTGCTGCCCAGATGTTGGAGCAGCTGCTGGGCGGCAGCAGAGCCATAACCGGTGTGTCTGTGAGATGCTGAGGCCCGCGAGCAGCACAGGGCCCACGCTCAAGGGCCCCCGATGACCGAGACGGAGTAAACGAGTGAGTGAACAGGTGGTAGACTAGAGAGCAGGCCACGGCCCTGCCGCACACCTGGATCTCCATGTCCTCACGGACGGGGCCCTGGATGCGGATGTCCTCTCGGCGGGGTAGCCGGTCCTCGGTGAGGGCCACTCTGTACTCCACACGGCTGTCCTCCAGGATAGAGGGGTGAGTGGTGCTGGGCGCGATGCTGCCTTCCCCAGCCACGATGTAGTGCCCTCGGATCCTCACCGCTGTGCAGAGCAGGGTCAGCCCCTGGAGCTGGTCCTCATGGCCTCTTGCTCACGCACAGCCCTCTGCCAAGTGCATCCCACCCCAGATGGCTTCCCTACAGCCTCCCCCTGGGTCTCATGGGGAACCTAGTGTGGTCCCAACTCCGTCCCTCCAGTGTCCCCACACACAGAAGACCGTTCGTGGGTTAGGGCTGGGGCTCCTGGGCAGACACCCCTTTCACGGACTCAAAGGTCAGGTGAAGGTGCACACAGGACAGAAGGACCCCTGAACGGTGCAGACGTGGCCTCACCCAGGCAGAGGCTCCCTGGCTTGTCAGGAAGCACATGCCTCAAAGACAGCCTGTCTTGGTTCTGAGCAGGGGCTAGCCTCCCCAAAGCCAGGGTGGGGCTAGCATACGTGGCTGGCAGCACAAAGCAGGGCCGGCCACGCCAAAAAGACCAGCTGTGTGACTTCGGTGGGGCTTGAGTCCCCCCTCGGCAGACCCCCTGGGCTATCACTGCCCAGTGGAAATGCAAAGCCCCGGTTCAGGGTTGTCACGCTCTGTGAGTGAGGACCTCACCTCTCAACGCTGAAGGGTGCCAGGCCCCGGGAGGCACGGCCTCCAAGTCTGGCCCTTGCCCACCCCACCTTCCAGTCCCCTTCCCTTCCCTTGACAAGTGTCACATTAGGGTAGCTGCCCTGTGTAACTCCCAGGGGTCTTCTGGTGAATCAGAAAGCAAGGCTGTTTTAGGAAGTCCCTGAACATGCAGCTGGGGTCAGAAGTGAGGATACCTTGAGGACCAGGGGTGGTGAGTGTCCTCGGGTCAACTCACCCAAGTGCGTGAAGAGGGGCCTTCGGTTGACGACGTGTACCCTGGTCATGCTGGGGGTGACTGTCAGGAATGTGACATATCCTAGGGAGATGCAGAGCAGGGCCACAGGGCCTCGGTCACCTGTCACAGGCAGAGGCTACTCACAGCCACAGGCCACTCCTACTGCAGGAGTCCCCACCAGACAGCAGCCAAAACGAGGCTGGAAAGCCATGGCAAGGGCACTGCCCAGTGGGAGCAGGGCCAGGTGGAGGGTCTCTGCCCAGTGGGGGACTGTCCTCCGTGACTACCACACACTGATGCTGGCCAAGGCATTGATGTATACGGAGACCAAAGTCCAGGGCGGCCCAGCTGGGACACCGCCCCACCTGCTTGAGTCCTGTGGGACTTCCTAGTGGTCGGAAGAGCCCTGCCTGCCACACAGGCACAAGGTCTCTCTCTGCCTGTGTGTGACGAGACGCCATCATCTGGGGGCAGTATTGCTGCCCATATCTGAGCCAGCAACGGGAGGGTAGCAATGCTGACGCCGAGAGATGGCCACAGAGCGCTCAGGGAGCAGGCTCTGAGTCAGTGCTGGGGTCCCTGGGGCTGCGCCCCGCCCTACCTCTGGCCATTCCCGCTGTGAAAGAGCCATTCTGGGGGCTGCAGGTGCTGTTGTCCCCGCCGCACACCTGACACCTGTCCCATACCCGCTGAGAGTCCATCCTGCCATCACAGCCAAACGTCTGCGTGAAGGGACAACAGAGGCCAGTGTCAGAGGAGGAGGGGTCTCCTGACACCCCGAACTGCTGTCACCAAGGCTCCAGAAGAGACGTGGGCGCTCATGGGTGACCATGACCCCAGCGACCTCCAAGTTTCCCTCATTTCAGCCCTGCTCCCCTGCGTACCCACCGACCCACCAGGGCCTTCTGAAGGCACAGGCAGCCATGGGGCAGAAGGGCTGGAGGGGCACCCGGACTGGCCGCACACCTACCCGGCAGCTGCCCAGCACACACAGGCTCAGCGCCCTGTCCTCCTGGGGGCCACTGGGCACACACCGGGTCCCGTCCAGGAACCTGTCTCCGCGCCGCATGACGAAGCTCTCCCCCGCAGCCCGGCACAGGTGTCTGCACAGAGCATCCCCTGTGAGGGTGGAGTGACAAGGAACCCTGGGGCGAGGCAGCAGGGAGGACAGACAGCTGGCCTCCCCAGCTGCTCACCTGCCCGCCTCCCTCGGTTTGGGTCAGTCTCTCCCCGCGCGCCCTGCCCTGCCTACTGAGGCAGCCACGACAGTCAAAACGCGACAAGGACAGTCACTGGGTCAGGAGCCAAGGCTCTGCTCGGGGTTCCCCTGCAATCGCTCCCTGAACCCCTCTCCAACCCCAGGGGAGAGGCTGCCGCTGTCTGCAGTTCCCAGACAGGAAACTGAGGCGCAGAGATGGGGCCCCCGGGCTTATCAGCCGGGAGGCCAGAGCGGCCCAGCCCTGCAGTAGGCGGCCATGCCACCACTCAGCCTGGCAGGGGCCCGGCTCCCAGTGCCGCGTGGCCCACCTTGGCTGTACTGCGCGGCAGCAGCCCAGTGGAAGACAGAGGCACCTCCCAGGGAGAGGGGCAGGGGCTGGCCATCAGTCTGGGCACACTGCTCGGACATGAACTCCAGCTGGGTCTTCTCACAGGGCTGGCCAAAGAGAGAAAGGACAGGCACAGGGGCTGCGTCACGGAGCCAGCCTGCACCCCATCCCGTGCGGTGAAGACAGGGCCGAGGTGCCTGTGCCCAGCAGTGGAGGCGCCAGCGCCCCCGCCTCTCTCACTGCCAGTGGGAATGTGCTAAAGAATCAGTTGAGGATCCCGGGCAGAACAGAAAGACAGCAGGACCCAGCGCTGCTCTCGTGGGGCCTCTGGGAAACCAGGCTGGCTGTTCTCTGGGGCACAGGTGACCTCAGAGCAGGGAGGAGAAGGACTGATTGCAGGGGCAGGGCGGGGGCAGGGGAGGGGGCAG
>PVIR01009997.1:0-51286 GCA_004026965.1 Petromus typicus
AGGGTCTCGCTTTGTGGTTCAGGCTGGCCCTGAGCTCAGCCTCAAACTCACATCACAGTCCTCCTGCCTCTGCCTCCCGAGTGCTGGGATGACAGGCGTGAGCCACCACGCCCGGCACTGTGGTATGTGGTACTGGTTGCTGCTGGGTGTGGGTCTCCACACCCAGTATTGTTATGTGGTTACCGGGGAATCGAACCCGCGTCCTTGCACTTGGGAGACAGGCGCCGGAACCACTGAGCTAACTCCCCGGCCCCGGTGCTACAAATTCTTGACGGTGACAAAAGATGAAGGAAGCAGAAAAGCAGGGCGGGGAGGAGGCATAAAGGCTTGACTGGCTACAGAGGGTTAGGAGGGGATTGAGAAAGTGAATGTGAGCCTCTTAGCCCTCTAAGCCCAACCAGCTCTTGAACACCTCAGCCAAGGATGAAGATAAAGACACACAGACCAACCGAGAGGCTCACAGTGGGAGTGGGAAGTACAGGATACTCACAGCAAAGGAGGCCCCAAGAGCCTTAGAGATCAACATGCAACAACCACTTAGCTCTCAAAGGTGGATGAGGCACCTGGGTAAGAGGGCGCCACTCTGGGTCATGAGGTCTAGGTACTCAGCATCGACCAGTTTATCTCTGGCTGAAGAGCCCATCCTGTACCCCTTCTCAGCCTCTAACTCAGCGCCCCTGCCACACCCACAGCCTGTACAGATGGAGCTCCAAGGACTGCCGGCTGTATCTGTTGTCCTGACAATCCTGCATTCAGGGAGGTGCTCTGTCCCTCCTTTGACCTGCATACAATACCTGCCAGGGCTTCTGGCTGAACCCTACCAGCAAGTGCTAATACCCGAAAAGCAATTGGCATCTGGCTGCCTTTCTCACAGCAGCCTGTCACATCCATCATCCAAGCAGGAGGAGAGCTTCCCGCAGCATCCTCCAATTCCCCTGCAGAGCCCTTGTCAAACTGAACCTCCGGCTTCTGTTCATTCTTCAAAGTAAAGAGTCCTGTGACGAACTGAATGCAAAGAGCAACACTCTCGAAAGCAGCCTTCCTACTCTCAAATTCAAGGCAGACTGAAATCCTACTCCAGCATCCACAGATGCTTCTCAGAGGACCACGGTCACAGTCCACAGTCCACAGTCCACAGTCCACAGACTCTACCATTCAGGGCACCACTAGCTTACAGCCAGGTCTCAGGGGGAGCTCCAGTCCTGCTCACCGGAGATAAAGTGAGGACAGTAAAGGCCTCCAACTCTGAGATCTCCACGTGTTCTCTCCCTTGACCTAGCCTCACTTTCCCAGACTCTCTGGGTCTAGATCATGTTCCTTCATAACCCTGGATTGTATTTGGGTGGCCTTGTCTGTGACTACTATTCAGCCCTGTAAAGCAGACAGTGATCAGTTATTCCACAGAGGCAGCATCTGTGTTGCAATGAGCATCCAAGATTATGCCTCAAAAACAGACCAATGCTGAGCCAGGCATGGTGGTGCACACCTATAAATCCCAGCAGTTGGGAGGCAGAGGCAGGGGAATCACCATGAGTTCAAGGCCAGCCTGAACTACATAGTGAGATCTTGTCGAAAGGAAGGAAGGAAGAAAGAAAGAAGGGAAAGAAGGAAGCAAGCTAGTTTATTCCTGTTCATAGAAGACATACAGGTAAGCAAGTATCACCCACTCCAAACCCTTCAAATGACACCCAGATTCAGATCCTTCTTCAAGAAATAGTCTCTTGGGCCGGGGATATAGCTCAGTGGTTCCGGCGCCTGTTTTGTAAGCGCAAGGGCCTGGGTTCGATCCCTGGTAACTACATAACAATACTGGGCATGGAGACTCATCCCAGCAGCAACAGGTACCACATACCACAGTGCCGGGTGTGGTGGCTCATGCCTGTAATCCCAGCACTCGGGAGGCAGAGGCAGGAGGATTGCTGTGATGTGAGTTTGAGGCTAAGCCAGGGCCAGCCTGAACTACAAAGTGAGACCCTGTCTCAAAAAAAAAAGAAAAAGAAAAACTTTCTTGAAGAATATTCTGAGCATAAGATTATCCACCATTATGGCAGACAAAAGCACACAAAGACAGAAACTAACAAAGTAAGACTTCCTATCTCTAAGGATGCTACAGATGCTAAGTTACTGACACATAAACAGGTATATTAATCAGAGTACTTAACAGGGACCCATTCATTTCCCCAAACACTTACCATCCTGCAGTGGTCACTTTCATCTTCACTCAATCTTTTTTTCTGGCTCCCAGTCCTAAGAGGCCTTAGATACCTGGTCTTGCAGATGTTTATGGGAATGGCGTGCTGAGTACCAACCAGAGACAAGAGTTCTTAAGGCTCATCGGGACTCCTCTGGCCTAACATGCTCAAAGAGAGAAGAGCACCTGTGCAATTCCAGGCTGCCCAAGAACGAGGTACCCATCCTCTCTCACGGCAGCCATGGAAAGCCCCTCTCTAAATCCACCTCTGGGCTCCTGCTAGGAGCCCACAAAGCACACCTATCGTGGTAGGTCTAGACTCTCTAACTTATCTCATCTTTACAAAGGACCAAGAGAAAACGTTAACTCTCTCTCTCTCTCTCTCTCTTTTAGATCTCAGTGACAGATTTTTCTGATTCACCTCATTACCTCCTCCTACAGGGGCTCATTCATTTCCACCTCATTTTCCTCCTGGTTTTCATTCCTGTCCCTATCGTAGCAGGGCAGATGCTGTCCTCACTCAGTCAGCATTCAACCTCACACATACAAGCCCGCTCACTCAGCCCTTCTCTCCCAATTAATACTATTCCTCTCTTTTCTGTCCCACTGCTACAGAGCAAGGCCAGACAGTCTCTGCAAATCTCTGGATCCAGAATGTCAAGGAGAAACAAATCATAGGCAAATCGTGTAACAGGATGCTGAGCCTCTGGGCTTCCATTGAGCAATAATGTGGACAGGACCAGTCATTCACCCCAGGCCCTTCCTGCCTTGCTTTATGACAAGTGTTAGTGGCCTTAAACTCCCCTCTTCACATCTCTGAATCTCTACCGGGTCCAGCAGAGCTCTGGTACAAAGGCCAAAACAAATATTTGACAAAAAATCTCTGGTAAGCAAAAGCTACTCGTCAGGTGCTCCCTAGGATCACTGGTCTGCTTCAGAATTTCACAGTCCCGAAGCTGGAAAGGACCACGGGGACCAGGACTTCAAGTCCCAAACAGCCCAAGAACCTGCACTGAGGACTCCGGACTAGTGGGCATCTAGCCTGGCTTGGTGACCATCTCCATGACTGTGACGCCTAAGGGGAGGACCGGCCCTCTCACAGTTGAGTGCCTTGTTAATAAGAAAATCCTTCCCTCCTCCTTCTGCACCCCCCACACACTAACCTCAGAACTCATGGCTTCTGGCCCAGATACCCCAACTCAGTCCTGAGCAAATGCACAGGACAAACTGCTTTGTTGACTAATAGAAGGTGGTAGCAAATTTTCTCCAGAAAACTATCATTCCCTGGGGAAGTGAAACCTCAGAAGGGAAGCGGAGCTACACCACCTCCTCCACCAAGAAGACAGAAACTTAAAACAATAAATAAGACAAAAGAACCCCAAAGCCCTGGGGCCCTTCCCAACCCCACCCCCATCCCTGGCCCAGGAAATGTTGATACCACTTTCTCCCCAGAGGACATGCCCTCAGTGCACAAGGACGCACTTTTACACAGTCCCTCTGGCCACTTCTCAGGACACACTCTTAACTAATCCAGGTAAGAAAACTAAACAGCAGATTAACTTTCACTAGGTTTTCAGGAAAAGTCTTCCAAAGCCCTGGACAATTTTTTTCATTCTGGGGCTTTCAAGGAACTACGTGCCACCAAAGAAGTCAGAAAATTGGCTGGTAGTTTCGTTCTGTACTCATTTGGGTATTAAATGAATAGAGATGAAAAGATACGCTGTGCAAAAGAAGTCACTCAACAAACCACTCTGAGTATAAAACCTTTACTGCTGGGCCATGGATTTAGAATGACCAGAGCATTTCCTTAGCAGTGTTTCCGGGGTAATAATTTTTTCCCCTACAAGGTTGAGTTTTAAAGTTGATGAGTAGGGACTGGGGGTGTAGCTCTGTGGTAGAGCATTTGCCAAGCATGCTGGAGGTCCAGGGTTTGATCTCCACCACCAAAAACAAAGAAGTAGTGGGACAAAAGTAGGGGTGGTGAGAATGGCTGGAACAAAATGGGAACTCTTTCATAATGCCTTAAGCATGAAATAGTACAGACCGCAAGAGCAGACACACACACAGTCCTCAGAAGTATTCAATACATTTTCCTACCTAAAGTAGGGACTTTCCCTCCCTGCGACAACCCAAGATCAAAGTGTCTTTGTTGGACAGAGAGAAAAAAAAGGAAACCTACACCGTAAAGATGGAAGTGCCTACAATTTGCAACTTCAGAGGAACTGCGCCCCTCCCAAACCTCTATCCCAATCTAGCTTCAGACAGGCAGACCCGGCTGGGGTTCTGGAGATGACAGCAGAACGTTCGTCCCAAAACGTTCTTGGCCTCGAATTTCCAAACCTAAAAAAGAAAGAAGTTAAAACAATGTAAAGCCCTCCCACCGGATTCCACCTTCTTTGGTTTGGCCGTTTCCTTCCTTCCCTCCTTTTTCCTTCCCTTCCGGCTGGAGCTGCTCTGCCCCACCTTCCTTTCTGGACTCGAGGGCCTGCCCTTTCCTCTTGCCGAGCTGGTGCCAAAGGGATGAACAATGTGCCCGCTGGGGGCGGGGGTGGGCGCAGAAGGGTGTCTAGAGGTGGGACTGGGCTCGAGTAGTATGAAACAAACCGAGGAGTAACCGGCGGAGACGAGCAGGAGCAACGTTTAGGGCTGGGCTAGGGCTGCATTTCTGTGGCCTCTGACCCTTTCCCAGTCGTTTTATTTGAATCTCCATTCTCCAAGCCGGGAGAAGGTCCCACTCACGATGCCCATCTAATGTGATGTCAGGGGGAACAGAAAAAAGTGGTGTCAGCGACAAAGGGAACCCCAGCTAGTTAGCCACCTGCGATCTCTCCCTAGCTGCTTCACAGCCCGTAGAGGAAAAACAGCACCGAGGCAACAGAAGGAGGCAGAGACCGCAAGAGTTTCTGGAAACCTTTACAGAGATGAGGTCAGAAAGAAGGTTCTGACCAGGAGGGTGAGCACGATAGAAAAGGTAACCCGGTGCTGCAGGGGGAGAGCCCTGGCAAGAAGACAAAAGTACCAGCTCCAGCGGGAGCCGGTGGGGGAGGGCCAGGCCGAGGGGCTTTTAAAGGCGAGGCCGGGAGAAGAGGGCAGACTCGAGGTGGGAGCACAAAAGGCGGCGCTCCAGGAGGCAGCGAGAGGGGTGGGACGGGCGAGAGACGGCGACGGCAGCGGGCAGGAATCAAAGGGCTCGTCGCGGGAAGGGGGGCAGGAAGCGCGCCCGGGAAGCCCCGCTTTGTCTGACGAGGGCGGCGGTAGGGGCAGCACGTGCACCGGGAGCGCCCCGGGCCGCCGGCGCCCGCCGCGCGGCGCCCGAGGGTAGGCTCGGCATGCGGGGGCGGCCGAAGCCCTCCGACCGATCGCGGGGACCTCTGGTCCGCGGGGCCCGCGCCGCGTGAGAGGCGCATTGTGACGGCCCTGCCGCAGCAGATTGCGGCTGTCCTGCAATACCCTCGCACCCTGGCACCGCGCCACTGGCACGGCCCGGGGGTTGGAAATAACTGCGCCGTTCCCATGGCGACGCGGCAGCGACTCCCGCCCCCGTCCCGCCCGCTGCGCTCCGCCCGCCGGCCCCCGCCGCGACTGCCTCCCCCCAACGGAGCGCCCCGGTAACCCTGGCAACGGCGGCTGCGGAGCGCGGGCGGCTACTCCGACCGCGGCGAGCCCAGCCCTCCCCGCCGCCCGCCCGAGGCGCCTCGCGCACGGCTCGGCCCGGGCCTGCTATCGGGCGGGGCGCACCGGGCCCGCGGGCGCCGCGGCAGCCTCCCCTCCCCCTCCGCCCGCCCGCCCGCACGGCCCGGAAAGGCGGGTGCGGGGGAGGAAACTCCGCGGAGACCTGGGCGTCGGAGTCTAGTCACTAGTCCCGTTCTCTCCGTGAAGCCTCCCCGGCCTCGCCTGACCTCCAGGCCCCTTTGAATCCTCCCCGGATCTCCTCTCCCTTCCTCTTCGGAAGGGAGGAGACCTCTGCCGGGAGAGAACCCTCGCCTGCGCCGCTAGATGAAAGGGGGATCCGGGAAATAAAGCCCTCTCCTGCCCGAGGGCCCGGGGCCAGGCGGTTGTGGGCTGGAAGGAAGGGGTGGAACGGGTATCCCATCTGGGTCTCGGGCGAGCGTCCCGGGGAACCTGGTGCAATGCACCTAGTGAACGCACGTCCCCCGACCCCGAACAAGATGTTGGCCCCGTGTGGCCTCCACACGTTTCTTGTTTTGGTTTAGTGAGGAGTATTGAACGTCTGGGTCAGAACTGAGATGCTTCTGGGTAGGGGTGAGGGAGTAGGACAGAGAATTCCTCTTGTACCAGCTCTCTCAAGGGACCCATGCTACTTCCTGACATTTGCAACGTAAGCTCCTCGAGGGCACGGGGAATATTCTAAACTAAGTTCATACCTAGTGAATGGGCACAATCCAAACCAGATTCATTTGTCCTGAGTGGGCAGAACATCCCAGCGAAATAGAATAAGAAAGCGTGTGGGCGGCCTTGAAATTGGTCTGAAAAGAAGTGAACATAAAATATTACACATTTGCAAAGGTCTTCTACAAGTGTTACCTCATTTAATCCATTGTTTTCTGCTTTGAACTCCATAGAATTCCAGAGCAGGGAGAAAGGAATCATACAGAGCCAAATATAAGTCAAGCTTCTTAGCTCTGGTCACAGTGGAGGGTCTTAAATTTCAGTTTAGATTTTCTCTTGTCCTTAGAGGCCTGTGTTTTCTTTGAAGTGGGCAGAGCCTGTACCTTGGTGTGCTAGAAAGGACCTTGGCGCAAAGCGTGGCTGGGTCATTCAGGTCTCAGTTTCTTCATCTGTGAAACTGTGATTATGAAGATAGATAAGGCAGAATGATATATGAAATAGTCCATAAACCACAGGCTATCATACAGACATAGTTACTGCGACAGCTAATAAGCCATACAAGCCATGATTCATATCCAGTAACATAAAACAGAGACAGGAGAGTTTGTGTGTTGAAGCCCTAAGCCTACTATGCTTCTAACTGGAGGACAGGTCTTTAGGAGATAACTAAAAGCGGCCTCATAAGGAGAAAGCTAAATCTACTGCAAGCCAGAAGCCCTCACCAAACCCCAACCATGCTGGCTCCCTCATCCCAGATTTCCAGCCTCCACACCAGTGGTGGCACATCTATGACACCCATTATTGTGTTTTTCTTTTTGAGACTAGACATTAATGTATGAGTTGTTTTTTCTAAACTAAAACCACAGTATTCAGGTTTAATTGCAGTGTTTTCCAGAGGCAATTTGCAATAAGCAAGTAGCTTTTGGGCCTCTAAAAGATTCTCCATCACTGCTCTAGACTGACGAGAAAATTAATTTCTGTTACTTAAATCACCCAGTCTATGGCATTTCGTTATGGCGGGCTGAGACTAAGACAAATATGTCTTCGCTTGGAGCTAAGCTTCCCTCCTACCACCTCTACCACCAGCGGCGTTTTGTTCAGCACTTCCACAGTTGTCTCATTTTTAATTCAAAACTGTGTGAGTTGGAATTCGCAAGATTTTCTTTTTTTTTGGGTTTTTTGAGACAGGGTCTTGCTTTGTGGTTCAGGCTGGCCCTAAGCTCAGCCTCCAACTCACATCACAGCAATCCTCCTGCCTCGTCTCCCGGAAGTGCTGGGATTACAGGTGTGAGCCACCACGCCTGGCACTGTGGTATGTGGTGTTGGTTGCTACTGGGCGTGAGTCTCCACGCCCAGTATGGTATGTGGATACCGGGGATCGAACCCGGGTTCTTGTGCTTGCAAGACAGGTGCCGGAACCACTGAGCTAACTCCCCGGCCCTTGGCAAGATTTATTTTAAAATCAAGAGGCTGAACCTCAGAAAGATTCAGTGATTTGCTCAGTCATACACCTCGTGAAAGCCTGAACCAGGTCTTGATCCCTCCAGATATCTAGATGCAGCTGGTGCCATCGGTGGGCTAGGAGGTAAAGACAAGAGGATGATTGGGGGGGCGGCCTGGTGAGGAAATGAAACATGTCAACAAATATTACAGAAGTGTCATGAGAGTTATTTGTTCCAGTATTTGGGGAAGGCAGTCCAGCCGGAAAAAGTATAGGAAAACAAGACTGGGGAGGGAGGGTGTCCTACAAGTACTTTTAAAGTTAGGGTACAATGAAGAGAAGGACATCACTGGGTATGTGAGTCTTCATTCTGTAGCCAGATACCAAATCTCTCCTCAACAGGCAGGCCAAATGGGAGAGCCAAACCTAGAGACCAAGGCTGAGTCCTGAAGGACCTAATGTCCCTAAGGAAAAGCAAACGGTAAAGTCTTCAATTAGGTTCTTAGGGATACTTTGTTAGTAAATTATCTTTGTTTGACCTGGAGTCTGGGTTCGTTTGTTTCAGTCCTATCCATCTGTAAGTAAGTGATAATGGGCTTTAATTAGAAGATAAGAAATGTACACCTTTGGCTTTTTCTAGCAAGGCCCTGAGCCCTAGTCAGTGTTTTCACAGAATCTCTAGTCTCCAGAGGCACAAAGCATTTCTCAAAGGACTACAGGATCGCCTTTCACAATGGGAAGGTAGATAAGGACCTTAATTAATGAAGGACTAACATCTGTCCCCTTTGGGAGCATTAGTGCAAGCGCTTATCATTTAGTGTCAGAAGGATTCACTTATCTTTTGCTGTTTTCATTGTAGGTGCAGTTTGCGTGCTTGTATTTCTCACCTTTTTAATCCACCCTGACTTTCGGGGACTTATTAAATTGCAGCATGCAAACAATCTCACTGGGAGAAGGACTGTAGGTGGTGGTGGGGAAATGGGCCTAGAAAAGGGCTACTTGCACTTAAAGCCCTATCAAGGAACTGAGTTCCACAGGCCTGCCTCCTCCCAGGCGTACTCATTCTGAGCACCAAGCCAACAGCCAATTTAAGGGCTGGCTCGGGATTTCAGCTTCTCCTCTGCCAGGGACTGACTATGGAGACTATCACCTCTACCTCACTGGAGACCTCATTAGGACTTGAACTTTGGTCTTTGTTTCTTCCCAGCGGGCTCTATACAGGGGAGAAGTGAGAGGAGGAGGGGTCAGGTAAGCCCCCAGCTCCCAGAGCAGCAGGAGTCCAACAGCCTCTGAGAACTGGGGAGTGAATAAACAAGCAATTACCAAAAAGAAGGCCAAGAGCTGGTAACCAGAGAAGCCGCTTCAATAATTTGATTCTCCTCCTTGCCTTGAAAGGCTGTCTGCCTTCCCTCATGCCCTCCTCCCACCCAGCTTCTCCAGGCTAATGTCACCATCTTCTACTTACTTTCCAAGTGAAATTCCATCCCCTGTGGAAGCAAGGTCCCAGAAGTGAAAGGCAGACCTTATATTCTGGCTAGATTCTTGGCTTGGCCATTGGTATTGCTGAGAAGGTATTGTGAGAAGGAGAAAGAAAGTAACGCTGCTTTGACTTTCTGTACACCAATACATTCTGGCTTCCAAATCTTTGGGAGGGGTAGACAGGACCTTAGGAAGAAAGAGGTGACTCAGAATTCACTTCTCAGAAATTGGAGTGGAAACCCAGCTGGGCTGCCGGAAGTGTGGGGTCAGAGCGAGAGAAACCTCACATTCCTTCCTTCAAGATTGGGAGTAGCCTCCTGCCTACTGCTTCTAGGCTAGTCTGCTTATTTTTTCTCCACTTTCTTTGGTTCTGCTGACATCAGTACAGAACCTGGCTTAGACAAGCCTCTACATAGATAAGATTAAGGTCCAGCTCTCATCTTCAAAGAGTTTACAATTTGGTGGGGAAAAGGGAGAGGTAAGAAATTTCAGAAAGCTAAAAAGCATGTACACAAATAACAATGCCAAGCCACACGTACCAGAAAAGTCCCCTTGCTTAGAAGTGCCACTGGTGCTAATGGCCAAGAAATATTTCACCTGGATTACTGAAGAGATCTGTCACTGCCCCTCTGTTCTTTGCCACCAGGCATTCCCCCTTTTCCATCCTTCTTAAAAGGCTCTTTCTGTCATTCCCTCTCCCTGAATCTGTATTTTTTCAGTGATGGAAATAAGCCCACGGCCTCCAGCCTACTAGGCAAGCACACTTTTTTCCTGAGCTTTAGCTTCAGGGTAGTACCCTCAGCCTCGTTTTTTAAAAGATAAGCCCTCTCCCCCACCCCCACAGCATGTCTGACCTTTTGAAGTCTGACCTCTCTTAACTTTGGGCTAGGCTCCCCTCCACACCCAGGCCCTGAAGCACTAGAATGAAGTGCTGATGATATCCAACTATCGCTCACTTTCTGGCCTCAGGGCCTTTGCACATGCAGCAGCTTGGCTCATTACAACTGGAATTGGCTACAGTAATAACCTCTTCACAAGAACTCGTCCCTAACACTGGATATTCAGTCTGAATTCTCCATTCCTCTCCTGACAGCAGGATCCTTACTCATTTTTTTGTACCCAGTCCCTGGCATAGACTAGACGATAAATGATAGTTGAATGAAAGGTTGACTGGCAGGCAGAGGAGTTCATGGAGAATCTGGGAAGTCATTAGAGGCTTTTGAGTCAGAGACTGATAACATCACAGAACTATACCGAATTAGGTAGGTAGTTATAAGGTAAGGCTTGGGGGAACAGACAAAGTAATGAGTGTTTGAAGTCGAGACTGGAGACAATAACAGTGGAAACTGCAAAGCTGAAATGGAAATGAGATGCATTGTGAAGGCAATAATAGAAATTGAAGGAGTATTTGGATCTGTTGGCAGGAGAGTGGGGGAGGGGTCCAGCACCCCTGTTGCTGGGAAGGAGAAAGGGGAACCAGACTGAAGTTGGAAAACAGTCCTCAATGTGGACAGCAGTTAGGAGCTAGGACAGCAGTTAGGACAGAGCTGCAAGGACATCTGGGAGAAGAGCAGATCTGTTTGCTTTAGACATGGCTTCAGCTAATTAGAATAGAAAACAAACAGACTGGGGGAATTTGGTTCTCTGGCCCTGAGTTTTATCTCTTGGTTGTCTAGGCATACAAAGACTAACAAGTTAGGGTCTCATATTCTTTTAGACAACTGGGACGAAGGTCCAGGAATTATGTTATTTCGTAAATCAGTGTCACTGTTTTAACATGAATTTATTTTACAACCAAGCCGAGCTATTTGTCCATTGCATCTTCTGCCATGTTCCAGGGGACTTTGCCAGATCATGCTCTTTCTCCATGTGGATGGTGCCATGTTTGATCAAGTCCACTGCAGTTCTCAGTCCATTACCTTTCCTACTTCTCACATTCTTCCTGTTTTCTGACTCTGAATTTATTTTAAGTCTTCTGTTTCTGTTGAGATCCTCTCAGACATCTGTCTCTCTTGCCTTCCCCATCCATCCACGCACTCTCTCCCGCTCCTGTTTTCAACCCCGTACCCTCTCTCCAGCTCCTTTAAGAGACTGAGGCCTGCTGGGCTTGCCTCCCTGTCTCACAGTATCCGGTGCCTCTTTGCTGGACCTGTTTTAACCTGTTTTTAGCCTCAGACTAATCCTCCCTAACACTGAAAAAGACAGATGAGGTCAGACTTGAGAGGGGGGGAAGGGAAGGAAAATTTCTTACTGAGGAAACCATGCTCATTCATAACTGGCTTTCCAAAAGAGAGCAGACCACGCGCACGTGAGTGTGTGTGTGTCTGTGTGCACGCGTGCATGGGTGTGTGCGGGTGTATGCATGTGCACATGCCTGTGTTCCAATGTGTTTTAAACTCTTAATATATAAGGAGGCTAAAGCATCAGAAAGCTGTCTTGAGACTAGTAGCTGGTGTACCGGGGTTTTAGGGAGCAATCCTTTTATTCTCCCGGATGCTCTAGCCGTTCGTTACCTTGCCAACTGGTATGATGGTGTGCAAGCTGCAAGGATTCCCGGGCTGAGAATGAGGGAGAGAATGCAAGCTGCTGATACTAACAAGGTCTCTGGAGTAATTTATTAGTGTCTCAGGTGCCCTTTAACAGAGGATGGGACGGAAAGTGTTTATTCTTCCTGATAAGAGACACATACTTAGTAGCTTATATTCTCCATGCTTCACTCTCATTATAGCCTAAACACCCATTGATTCTGTCTTAAGACTACCCCAAGCTGCTCTCTAGTTGTCATCCGTTCTCCTTTGCCTTTTTGCCAAATTTTTTGGAGGAGTTCTAGCTAGAGCTTCAACATCCTTCCCTCCAATCCTTTTATGATCCCATTCACTCTTTCATCTTCTATCAAGAAACCTCTTTAAGGGCCAGGGATTAAGCTCAGTGGTTCCAGCGCCTGCCATGCAAGTGCAAGGTCTGTGTTCATCCGGGTAACCACATACAACAATGCTGGGCATGGTGACTGATGCCCACCAGCAATCAGTACCACAGTGCAGGGTGTGATGGCTCACGCCTGTAATCCCAGTACTTGGGAGGCAGAGGCAGAAGGATTGCTGTGAGTTCAAGGTTTGCCTGGGCTACATAGTGAGCTCAGGGCCAGCCTGAACTACAAAGCTAGACCCTGTTTTTTTTAAAAAAGAAAAGAAACCTCTTTAAAAATTCTTCAGCTCAGTGAATGACATTATCTTTATATTTTCCTTGACTCTTTTCGTGCTCATGCCACACACACACACACACACACACACACACACACACACACCTGCAACACTGGAAAAGACCTAGAAGCCTGTAGGAAAGTTCTTCAAACCACAGTCGGGGCAGCACAGCTGGATGGAGTCAGCAAATGAGGGAAGGACAGGGAACTGTGTCTGTAATGTCCTAAAGCTGAGAAATTCACACTTGATCCTTAGACCTGCGGAAAAGTCTGCTTTTTAAATTTTAATGTGCACACTTGAGGATCTTGTGAAAGTGTAGGTTAGGGGTCTGGAGTGAGGCCTGAGATTCTGTATTTTCACTAGGCTTCCTGAGTAACATACCGCACGTACCTACTCCTGCAGACAGGAGGAGACTTAATGTAGAAGTAGGGGACTTTCTGTGCTGCTTTTGCGTCTCACATACAGCTTGACCACCTTGAGGGCCAGGACTGTGTTGCTTGCATCTGTGTTTGCCTGATCGATCAGTTTCTTCTGGATGTCCCTACAGATATTTAATTAATGGAACACAGAACTGAACTGTTTACAAAAATAATTTTTTAGCTTTGCTTTACAAACACTAATTTATCTTCTAGTTACAAATGTGAGGTAAGTGGATACTTTAATTAAAAAAAAAAAAACTATACGTGGAACCAAGAAAGACGAGTAATTTTTCAAGTCGGGTCACATTTGCAGAATCAGTTCCCCCAGCCCTTGCTCAGAGGGTCCCACGAAAACCAGAGGAGGAGTGAATCTGAACACTGTTTTTGTGTCTTTGCTTACCCATTCCAAAGGATGTACTTCGTACCACCTGGACCTCAGTGATTCTTTCCTACCTCAGTAGGAGACTCTCCCATCTCATCTCTGTTTCTCCTGAGGACATTTAGGAGCCCCTAGGAGCTCCAAGCTCCTTTTGGAAGCCAGATGCCTGGGCTGAGGTAACAGTAAGGCTAGGAAGCAGACAGCTGTGCCAGCCCACACGCTGGCGACGCCCACACACATCTCCACAGCTGTGCTCAGCAGTGTGGACTCGGAGCACCTTTTAAACAGCAGCGCGGGGTGGAGGAGAAACCCACGGAAATTATAGAGCAATAAGCAGCCGCCGTAGCGTCCTGTGTATGTCAACTTGAGCTTCCGAAACAGAAACTTTGCCTTTAGTGCTTTTTTCCCATGGCCATAAAAATAAAAGCCATTCCTGTCTCTAAAGTAGGTCACACAGGGAGGGGGAAGGGGAGGGAGGGAGAAAGGCACAAGCTGATAAATGCAGATGCCAAGGCACTTTCACCCTTTTCCAAACCAAAAATAAAACTTGGAAATTGTCTGACAAGTATGAGAACTGTAGTTTAAGAAAAGTGAAGGAGAAAAAGCAGGAGGGTGTTCCTGCCCTAAATTCACAAGTGCAGTTGACCTTGACTCAGGGACGGTTCCTCCTGGTGACTGCCCCTCCCCCATTGCTCCACCAGCTTTGAGCTCACTTCCTGCTGGTCATCTCTGTTGCCTGGTGCCAAATGACTGCTCCTCTGTCCCACTTCTGGTAACTCACTGCAAAGACTTCTATTCATCAACCAGAGACTAGAATGGGGAGACAAGGCCAAAAAATATTTTTGAATTTCTCCATCCAAGTGGTTCTGTGATTCATTATGTGTTTGAGACAGTAGCACATGCAGGTCTAGCAGAGGAAGGGGAGCAAAAGGCCATGAGGCCATGTTTGGTGTCTCCAGGCTTTGTCTTTCCTTTCCTGCACCTGGTGTAGGCCAATTGGCTTTTAGCTGTAGCTCCTATTTTTTAGTGTACGTACTTACTACCACCCACCACCCTCAGCTGCTGTGGACCTGGGGGTCTGGTGAGAGAGGGAGGAAGCCTTCCAGCTACCACAGCTGTGGCTTGATCTCCAAGGCCCAGAGTTTCTGGACACCGAATCTCTTAGTGAGGAAATCCAGATCTTCGACTTTCTTCCGAGTGGGCTGACCCACTCACTCCCAGTGTAGCTCTTTCCTGAGTAGTCAGACGCTTCCCCAGAGAAAGTACGAGTGTGAGTGTCCGCCGAAGGCAGAGAGGAGACTTAGAAAGACCAGAAGGCTCAGACAGACACGGAAAGACCAAAGAGAGAAACATTGTGCCACAGAAGCCAGGATGATAGAGTGACTAGCTGGAGATACCCAAACAGTGTGAATCAACTTGGAGAAACACTTGCAATGGATGGAGGCCTGAAATCAAGAAAGCATCTGTCCCGGTGTAGCCAGGGGAAACACTCTACCTCAGAGGCAATTACATGCGGTGAGTGACAGGAATGCAAGTCTGCAGTGAACAGAGATGTTGTTTCCTTGTAGGTCCTTTGTTTTTAACCTCAGAGACAAGTACCCAGCTACTGCCCCGCCCCAAGATGTGAGAGGCAAGAAGGTCAAATAATGAGGAGGGTTCACATGGCTGTTAGCACATCTCTGAGTCTGAGAGATAAACTGAAAGGAGTCCTGCGTTTGGCATCTGGTGGAATGACTGGAGTTGGGAAACCTGGCCACATCCCAGTTTGTAGGGAGAAATCAGGGGCCTGGGACCAGCAGCTGACATTGTGTTAAATGAATGGGAAAAGCAAGCTGATTCTTATTGTCACCCTGTAAATCAGAAAAAGCTTATGACAGAGGCCGGAGATGTCTTGTAGCCGGGCTCCAGATATTTTATTACATAAAGCTCACAGCAGCTGGATCGACAGCAAACACCACAGGGCCTATGGCATGCCAGACCCGTAAAGGAATCACCTGCTACAGACCCTCAGTGGCACC
The DNA here is from genome assembly GCA_004026965.1 of Petromus typicus. Lineage (NCBI taxonomy): Eukaryota > Metazoa > Chordata > Mammalia > Rodentia > Petromuridae > Petromus > Petromus typicus. The sequence goes on from PVIR01009997.1 coordinate 15,478, forward strand.
AACAGGCACCAGCCCCCGGACCTGCAGCTTCTGAAGCGAAACCCCCAGTGCTCTGACCTACTCAAAAGTGGGCAGTTTGCAGGGGTGGAGGCCGTTCTTCATCTGCAGCAGGGGAGAGGAAGAGGCCCCCCGCAGGAATGCAGTCCTTGGAGGCTTCTTCCCTGCCTGCAGGATTCCAGAAGTCTGAGGCAAAGCCCAGGAAGCAGGCCAGCCAAGAAGCCTTGGGCTGCCTTCCCCTGGGAGAGAGAAGTTGCTAGAGAGAGTTTTTATTTTTATAACTCTCATTCCCACAGGGATGTGTGTGGTGGGGGGAGCAGCAGACATTGAGAAAAACTTTTTAGATCAGGAAGGAAGCATTCAACCAGATGTGTGTGTTTTATACTTTCTGCTGTTTAATATTCATTCTCTGTTGTAGCCTCAAGAAATATTACTGGAAAACTTGGAGGGCATGAGTTAAAATTGTAGTGATTCCTAACATCAACTCTGCTTCTACTATGTTTTTTCTCCTAAGGCTTTTCCACTGGGTGGAATTTTAAATTCGAACAATGGTTCAAAGGCTAAGAGACAAACTGCTCATTACTGGGGAAGAGTGCCAGGAATCCTGGGAAGTAGGCCTCCCGCCCCACCGCAACACTGCACCTCATAGTAAGGGCTCCTTTCATGGTAACGGGAAGGTTGGATCAGCGTTTCTTTTCATTCCCATCTTCTTTCAGGAACTGCTGGGATAAAAGAGAGCCTGGGCGAATAAAAAATTCACAAACAGGACAAGAATAAAATATTTAGGGCAAGAGATCAGAAATGCTTTGGTTACTCAGTGAACTAAACTAACTCTACTAAAAAAAAAAATTAAAAAGTTAAAAAGGAAATAACGTCCATCAAAGTCCACATCGCAGCAGGTATTAGCCTTCAGACCCTATTTACACAGGTTCTAAGCATTGTCCTGCATAGTAAGTTGAAGAAACATTAATCCAGTGATAAAATGGTAGAGTTTTGTCATTAACTATGCATTTATTCCAACCTGCATTCCACCAAAGTTGCTAAATGACAGTCTCTCAAATTTCTCATCTCAAATTCTAACCAGGGATAGATAGGAGGAATGAAAATGTTATTTGGTTCCTCAGAGAAGACCCAGTCCATTCTGAAGGAGCAGTTGCCAGCGTTAGTTCTTTTTCTCAAATACACGATGGCTTCTGGAAGAGAGGGAAGTCGTAAGCAACACGGTTGAGTACTGTATCGGTCACCCCTGTTCCCTATTCGTGTACCTTTGGAGCACTCTGATAGCAAGCACTTTAAACATCTGGCATTTACATGGTGGTCAGAATTATTTTCAGGCTGGGGGTGTAGCTCAGTGGCATGGCGCTTGCCTACTCTGAACAAAGGCTGTTTCTGACGCTGCGAAGAAAAACCAAATCCAGACACAGGGCTCTGGTTCATTTGATCGAGAGAATTCCTTCCAGAGCTGTCAAAAAATGGTTAAAGACCAAAATGATGGCTTTGTTTCTGATCACACGGCATCAGATTTAGTTACACCATAACCTTATCTCGGCATCAAACAGGATTTTGTCCAAGACTTGTCCATAAGCATGACTTCAGAAATATTCTGTGCCCAAGCAATTCGGGCTAAAAATAGCTGTGAGCTATTTTTTTCTTTACTCATCCACCGAACGCATTTGTATGTCAACAAGAACTTTGCTCCTTGTGAGTTTTCACTCCTGCTTACCCCTTCCTGAAAATAGAGATGTGTGATCTAATCCAGGAGAGTCAGAGGGTTAGTGTGGGACACACACAGAAACAAAACCCTGCAGGGGGGATAGAGCTTCGTAACTGCTGTGTCCGGAGAACAGACTTTGAGAGAACCCAGCGTTCACAGGTAGGTCATAAAATCAGATTCTCCTGTCGCACAAGTACACACAATTCTTTTATCACAGAATATGATTTACACACAGAATGTTCTATAATAACACTGTTAGTACTTACTGTATTTTGTGTTACTTTTCTAAGACCGTTGACTCATTAATTTTCACAACCCTCTGAAGCAGGTATGAAGTAGGTTTTTCTATTTCCCATTGGAAAAAACTAAGGCACAGAGATGGAACAACTTGCCCAAGGTCCCATGCTCTAACCATTACACTATCCTGCTTCTGGAATAATTTTGCAACATAAAGATGAGTTTAAAACATTTCCTACACAACTTTATCTATCAAATATGCCAATTTACATGCTCTAAATTACCCAGACACATGATCCCATGATTGATCTTAATGTGAAACCAAGGAGCAACAGTAACTTTAGACTCCTCCAAAACATACTCTTTTAACACTCCAAATGTTACCCCCTTTTGGATATAAAATTGCATTGAGATAACTGATAAGAATACTTTCAGCAATGGGGAAATGTTTATGGGATTAGAGCCCTTTCAATTTAAGCGTCACTACTCAATGGACCTTCGGTAGTTGTAACACAAAGTCAGTTTAACAAGATCCTGATTAGAGATGGTCCTTTTCTAAAGTAAAATAGTTTCCTATACTTAAGAAACCACTACTAGACATGCAGGGATAAAGCAGTGGTCTCCTCTGCTGTGCCAAACCCCATGCGATTGGAAGTTTAGCTAAGGCCAAGGTGTCATTCATAGGCTCCTTTTGCTTAAAGGCCATAACCTTTACTCAAAGCTTTGTGTCTCACTTTCTTCTATCTTTTAAATAGTTCATTCACTCATAACCTGGTGCTGTCTTTTAAAATACTAATTATATTCTAAAGTTCCACTGTCTAATTGGTTTGTTTCTAAAATAGATTGAACACTTTCAAATACTGAACATTTTGCTTTAGTCAAAAAGCCTTCTTATAATCAGAAATTTTAGTAAAATAACTTGGCTATCTTTATCTAAATATCACTATGACCAAAACACTGATGTCACTATGTTGGTGACACAAGCAAATCAGGAAGTTTTGCTAAATGAAATTTACTCATCCCTCTTTGGCCTCTTCATATGGTTTGACATGATTTTACTTTCACCAATGTATTTACTTTCTCTAGTAAAAGAATAAAAATGGAAAATTTCAATCCTGACATCTAGTGGAATGCAGAGGTGGATGTGACCCTTTAGACGAGTCGGTCTCTTTGGCTTCTCCACACTCCTTTTAAGTGAGCATCTAAACAGTGTTTTGTTTCTTCAAATCTAAAAGATGATTTACGATGCATAGCTTAAAAATGACACGAAACAGTTTGGCGAAAAACATTTGTATGGCTAGGAAGGGCTTCAAAAATTGGCACTTAAATTATCTAATTTTTTTAACAGACATCATCCAATTGGGCTGTAGAAAATCAAACTGGTCTAAATGGAGTTTAGCAAAGGCAGCTGCAGTAGCGGGTTTCAAGAAAAGAATAGTCGCTGACATGAGTCTCTGAAGGAGTAAAATGCCAACTGTTTGATACATCAAAAGGTCAGCAAAGTCCTCGGTCTGTGAATAACATATTAAGACCCACACCTTTAATTTTCTAGCCCAGGCTTCAGTTTCCCTCCACCCACTTCCCTCCAAACCCAGGCAGGTGATTACAGACAAGGAGGCAGTGAAGTTGCTTCAAAATATTTAATACGTGTTGGACACGTAAAGTTACATTTTTATACAAAAATCAATACAACGAAGGAGAAAATACTGTACAAAAACCTTATCAGCTCCCCCAACCTTTATACAACAAAGACTGGAGTCACCATATCTACAAACCCATAAGGTCTTTCCACTTAGGGCTTCTGTCTGTAAACTTTGTTTCGTTAAATACTTTTTAAAAGCACTGTTTAGTAGTTCTGAGCTAGAGCTTTTAAAAATATAACTTTTCTCTATAAACTCCATATTTTCAAGCTTGACCTCTTCTGTGAAGCTCATCAAGCTTTTTTCCCTCGTGGGGAATCGACGGTCCCTTAATACTCCCCTTTCCCAGAGTAACCACAGGGTATAAACGTTTCTTCTGTGCTAGAGAATGACGGAGGAGAGAAAGAATACAAGTCTCTACTGCAGACTAAATCCCCCTAGTCTGAAGAAATCCTGGGAGGAAACGCCACTCCAAGCCCGGTGCAGTTCTAGTTTTCATTTGAGGGGTGTGTGTAAAGTCCCTCCCTCCCCCAAGAACCGACGGGGAACTCCCCGGCCTACAACCTTTTGGCCGCTTCCTTCTCTGTGCGGCAAGCAAAGGAAAGTCCCTGTCTGCCCCCGAAGTCCTTCAGCCCGGGGAAAAGGTGATGTACTCCCGAAGGACGAAATACTCAGAATTCAACAGGACAAACTTACAGAAACACAGACATACACAGACACAAAAGTTAACGATCGTCCTCTTTCTATAAACCCCCCAACTCCGGTCTCAAGCCGAGACTCCAGGGCCACAGGGCACAGCGGGGCTGCCCAGCCCAGGGGCGGTGGCTGCTGCCCGGCAGCAACCATCCTCCCGAGCGCGTCTCTGGGTCGTCCTCGTCGCCGGGGGAGGCTCGGCCCTCACTTCGGGGGCGCCCGATGCTCAACCCACACCCGCCCGCGCGGGGCGGGGGCCTCAGAAGGCCACGATGGCTGTGCTCCAAGGGTTAATGTCTCTCAGCACCGGCTTATCGCAGCAAATCTGCCCGGGCTCGGCGGCTTCCGGACCGCTCTCCTCTCCCTCTTCTTCTTCCCGGCCGCCCCCGGGGCTTTTCCGCAACAGTCCCGAAAAGCTGGACCCGAAGATGCTGATGAGATTCGCCACGTTCCCGGTGTCCATCTCCTCCTCGCCGTCGTCCTCTGCTCCGTCCCGGCGGGGCTTCTTCAGCGGGGTCGAGCCGGGCGCCGGGCAGTCCGCGTGGCCCCCGCCCGCCCCTGCCGCGCCGCGCTTCCTGGGGCACTGGGCGGCCGGCGCCAAGGGCTCCTTTTCCGCGGGCCGAGGCGCGCAGCGGCAGGCGGCGCGGGGGGACGCGCCGGGCTGCTCCTCCCTCGCCGGGGGGCAGACAGCCGAAGGCCCCTCGGGGGACGCGTCCGAGACACCCCCGGCCACCGCCACGCGTGGTCCCTCCACGCGGCCCCAGGCGGCTTCCGCCAGCTCTTGCTCTCGGCCGCGAAGTGCGTCCCCGGAGTCGGGCACCGCGGCCGCCGGCTCAGGGTCCCTCGCCCGCGGCGCGTCGGGGCCGGCGGGGAGCTCCGGCTGCGGCTCGGTGTCCGGCCAGGCGGCGCGGGCGGCCGGCGGGGGCGGCTCTCCCCAGCCTGCGGGAGGCTGGGCCGACGGCTCCCCGGGCTGCAGCATCGGCGTTGGCGGCGCCGGGGCTCCGGGGGGACCCGCCAGGTAGAGGCCGGGACACGGGTCACTCAGGTAGACCTGGCGGGCGCTGCGGAGCACCAGGGACACCAGCAGGTTCTTGTGCAGCTTGATGCCGCCGCGCTGGACTCGCGAGTTGTAGATCTTGCCGAGGGAGATGCTGACAATGCGGTGAGCCTCCAGCTTGAACTCCATCCTGCTCCCTGCCACCGGGCTGGCGCCGGGGTGACGCGGAGGAGCCCCAACTAACGTTCGGAAGCCACCAAGGGAACGGGAGGGGCGTAAGTAGGTCCGCTGCGGCGATACAGAAGGCTCCAGGAGAAACGACTCGGTGACGCGCGCTGCCCTCCGACGCTCTCTGCTAGGACCAGGGCCCAGTTTCGCGTCCGGTCGCTAAACTGAGGGCAGTGGGGCCGCCCCGCGCCTTTTATAGGCGCCTTGAACGCCAATCACGAAGCGCCGCCAACCGTTCTGGGCTGACCGCCTCGCCCTCCTGCGCCGCGCACAACCAATCAAAGGTCGAGGAGGGGCACCGGGGGCCCATTCGAAAGTTAGCCCCGCGGAGCAGGTTCTTAAAGGGAGCAACCGCAGACCGCCACCGTCCCGCGGGGGTAGGGGTTTTTGGTCGAGGACAACCTTGGGGAGTTGGGCTTACGGTGTTTCTTTGTATTTTAAGATTCTGGCTTGTCTGGTGCCTTACCAGAACCAAAGCGAAGGGAACCATTTGAAGTTTTTTTTTTGTTTTTTTTTTAAATCAAGCATGGTGGTGGACTCTGCTCTGTAATAAAAGTCCTGATCTTTGCTTGGGCAAGCCTGCCCCGCCTCCATTTCTAAATGGGCACACCTGAAACCCCCATACCAAAGCTGGCATATATAGAGATGGTGGCTCTTCACAAAGTGGAATAGATACCCGGGGAAGACTAATAGTATTCCTACAAAGTATTTGATGGATATTAACTTTGAGTAGGTCCCCTTTGCTCTAGAGTAACACACATTGTTAGCTCTTATGGCAAAGGAAAGGAAAGTTCTGGAAATAATTTCTGTCTTCTTATCAAGGAGTTGTGCCTGTACAAAATCACTGATTCTCACTTTGTCCTCTAGATTCTAGAACAAACCCAATTGCTTTGTAGATTAGATGGAAGATGTTACAACCGACTACTCGGGAAAATCTAGAGCGTTCTAAAAATACAAATAAGAGAAGTTCTGAGTTCCCATAATGATGTCACAATTTTCTTTTTATGTGAAGGTAAAATGTAGGGGAAGGTTTTGTTTTGTTTTGTTTGTTTTGTTTTTTTTCCTTCTGGTGAGTCAACAATGTGGTTCTGTTGATCATTATCAGTACTTGTTCTAGGGATAGAGGCACTGCAGGGGTGGACAGGGCTCTGAACTGGGAGGATGGAGAATCAGTTCTAGTTAGTCTACTCTGCTCCACCACAGAGTGTAATTAACCTCCAGACCTTTTAGTTTCTTTGACTCTAAAAGGGAAAAGTCACCTATCCATGCATTTGTTTTATTGTACAATATGAATAATGTATATAGTCTGAATAATAGAACTAAGCATAGCTTTCTTGGAGCCACACAGAAGAGCTGACCCAAAACAGCTGACCCTATCCCGAGTAATACATTTACTTAGAAGATATACTAGTGAAAGGTAGGCTTGGTCAGGGCTAGTCACAGGATGTCTCTAGAGAATGTGGTGACTCAATAATGTTACCGTTTTTTGTTTTGTTTTGTTTTGTTTGAGACAGGGTCTTGCTTTGTAGTTCAGGCTGGCCCTGAGCTCAGCCTCAAATTCACATCACAGCAGTCCTCCTGCCTCTGCCTCCTGAGTGCTGGGATGACTGGTGTGAACCACCACGCCCAGCATTGTGGTATGTGCTACTGATTGCTGCTGGGCATGAGGCTCCACGCCCAGAATTGTATGTGGTTACTGAGGATCGAACCTAGGCCTTTGTACTTGCAAGACAGGCGCTGGAACTACTGAGCTAAATCCCTGGCCCATCAATAATGTTACCTTTTGTCAGCTAAGGCACAGGCTAAAAACCTAGAGTTCTTTCTTTCTAGGAATTTTCAGTACACATAGAAAAAAATAAAGTAATTACAAGAATAATTACAAAGCTCAGCACTGTGTGTTGAATAGCAACATGAGAAGCTTTCTTGTTTTTTCTTTCATTTAGATCGCTATGAAACACTGGTGAAGAACACAAGTTGAGTTGGAGTCTTAGCTCCACCTGTCACATGGGCTGTGCCTTTGGAAGCTTATTTCTTTTTGCCTCAGCCTTTCTCACCTGAACACAGAAATGACAACGATAACAGAAATAACCTGTTAGGGCCGGAGATTTAGCTCAGTGGTTCTGGCAGCTATCTTGCAAGTGCAAGGGCCTGGGTTCAATCCCCGGTAACCACATACTGGGTATGGAGACTCAAGCCCAGCAGCAACCAGTACCAATACCACAGTGTTGGGTGTGGTGGCTCATGCCTGTAAACCCAGCACTCGGGAGGCAGAGGCAGGAGGATTGCTGTGATGTGAGTTTCAGGCTGAGCTTGGGGCCAGCCTGAACTACAAAGTGAGAACCGGTCTCAAAAAAAAAAAAAAAAAGGACCTGTTAGAGGTTTGCGAAGTTAGAAATGGCAAGTTCTTAGTACAGCACTTCACATATAGTTAAGCTATCAATATATGTTAGTTATTAGAACACACTACTGCTCATGTGATCTAGGGTGAAAGGAAGAGGCTGGAGAAAGAAGGAATGAAGGGGAGAAGGTTTTACCAGGGAAATATTTGAGGAGAGTGTTGAGGTAGGACCCACAAGTTCTAGCAGCAGTATGAGAGTCTTTCTTAGCATATATGCCAGGAGTGTATCCAAGGCATGGGAAGATGCATAAGGCTAGGTCTGCATGATGGCAGGTGGGCTGTGGACAGAGCTCAGCAGAAAGGCCCTAGATTCAGTCTGCAGGACTGGATTCCTCACCTGAGTGGAGGGACAGGGCCCCAGGGACCTAGTAAAGCTTGTGTAAAAGAACCATAGCATGGACACTGGAACAACTGACGCACTGGAAGAGCACTTCACTGTGAAGCTCTTCTGAGCAGTTAGGCAAAGGGTTATGAAGGATTGAACTAGAGGGAGGTAGGAAGAGTGAAAATATTGAGACAATAAGAACTGTAGCGATATCAGGGATGCCCTCACCCATTCTCCTGAGCAGGTTGGTGGCATCCGCCTCTGTCCTCCTGAGAAACATTCTGATCCACCTGAGCTGAGCTTTCCTGCCATCTGCCGTTGTGCACGTTTTATTTCATCATTGCTTTCGCCTGCCATGCCCAGTGTTCTTCCCAGACTGTGCCTTCACTGGAAGCAGGAGCTTGTTTCATCTGTATAGCCAGGATGTAGGGAAAAAATGTTAACCTCTCAACACATAGGCGCTGACTGTCAGAGCAGAGCAGTGGGGTCCTAACAGTCCCAGGGGTGATGCAGGGCCCCTGCAGGAGCAGCTGGATGGCAGGAAGTGAGTGCTGGTGGAGCTGGGGGAAGTTCCTTCAAATGACATGAAAGCATCAGTATTTTGACAACTCCAGTGGCAGTGCCAGTGTGAACAGTGAGCCGCTTGGATGAGCAGACCCCTAATGACGATGTGTACTGAGCATGAGGCTGGTTACTTGCTGTTTGTTAGTGGCCTTGTAAAATCCTGAGAATAGATATGATTATCTTCCCTACCAGATGAGAAAGCTGGGACTTTGAAAGGTTAAATAAATCCTTCAACGTGTACAACTGTGGGAGGCAATGGTGAGATTCAGCTCCAAGGTTTATTTAAAGATTGAGTGTGGAACTCCGAGCCAGACTGCCTGGGCCTACCTCTGACTTTTCGTGCAACCTTGGAAAGTTGTTCACCTCTAGGTGAAATGGAAAACCTGTGTCCTAGTGCTGTGATGTGGCCACATTATATAATCTAAACTTCTGTTTACTGTGTAAGATAGCAATCTTAAAAATACCTTCAAAACTGGGAGGCTGAGGCAGGAGGATTGTAAGTTTGAATCCAACTTTGGCAACTTAGTGAGATCTTGTCTTAAAAATAAAAATTAAAAAAAGGGCTGGAGACTTGGCTCAATGTGAAGGCCTTGGATTCAATGTCTAGTATTGAAAATAAATAAATGACTTAATAAGTCTGCAGTACTATATATACACTTAATCAATCTTAGTTATTGTTGTTATGGTTACTGTTGTGCTAGGACCTAACACAGTGTGATTGATATTCCACATCATAGGTACTATATAATTGTCTGCTGACTTGAAATTGCATATTATCACAATTATCACCAGGATTTCCTCTAATCTTGAGTTTACAAAAGGATACCTTGAAATTCATCTCTGGGGGGTTTGGACACTTATGATCAGGAAAATTTACCTCCATTTCCAAAAAAAAGAAAGAGAGCACATATTCTGCTAAGCTTTGGGAAGCAGATAACTGAGAATTTGCTGTCATCAGTTTTGGAGGATTTCTGTTTTAAAAAAGGAAAAGTTTGGTAGAAGATCAAAAACAGGGGCATCCAAAGGACAGAGGAACCAACTGCCCAGGAGACAGTGGCCACAGCACCCCGTCAGGCCTGCTACAGCTCTCTGAGGCCAGTCAGAGTCTGGATTTGGCTCTAAGGAAGCTCTCAGCACAGAGCTGTCCAACCACTGCCATTGACTTTTCCACCATCCAGGCCACTCTCGTTTGCATGATGAATGGAAGGTTAAGTGTTCTTACCAGTTGATCATAGAATTTTTAGTGCCTTACTTTGAGTCTAGTCTGTCTGAGAGCAATGTGAACCCAAACCCGCCATGCATGATGTTCGCAGCAGCATGTGAGAAGTAATCATTAGAAAGGAGAGGTTGAGTGGAAGACGAACTTGTTGCCTCTGCTGTCCCTACCCTTCAGTATGAAGACATTCAGAAGACTTTTGGGCAGAGTTGCTTGCACAATTGAATAATCATTTGTACAACAGCCTGAATGCTTTATAAGACTATATAAAATACACTGTGAAATACTATTTCTTTCTAAAATATACATTATTGGCACTTTAAGCAATCATCTTTCCTGAGAAGAGAAAAGTTTTCTTTTAAGTCCATCCCCTTCTCACTGTTTTGGATATTTTATGCATTTTTTCCCTCTGTTGGCTGCTTGATATTGGTAGTTTCTTTATATCAAGTAAGGTCGGCCAGAACTTTTCTACTTCTTCCTCATTTTGCTAACTCACAGCCCCATCACCTTTCTTCTTTTCAATTTTTTATCTTTGTTCAGATACCTCACTTTTTTTATGATTATCTTTTCATATCCTCCTTCCTGAAGACTCCCAAGGAAAACCAATTCCTCAGAAAGGTGAATAAAATGAGCCTGGTATCCTCAAACTGCAGAATGAGAAAACACTACCACGCAAAACCCTAGACAAACTACGGCCAGTGCAGTTGAAGAACTAAGTTTAATTTTTTAAATTTTTAATTTAGGGCCAGGGATTTAGCTCAGTCAGTGCTTGCCTTGCAAGCGCAGGGGTCCAGTTTTGATCCCTGGTAACCACATATAACAATGCCAGGCATGGAGACTCACGCCCTCCCGCCATCAGCTACCGCATACCACAGTGCCAGGCACGGTGGCGCACACCTGTAATCCCGGCACTCGGGAGGCAGAGGCAGGAGGATTGCTGTGAGTTCAAGGCGGAGCTGAAGGCCAGTCTGTACTACAAAAGCAAGACCCTGTCTCAAAAAAAAAAAAAAAATTTTTTTTAAATTTAAAATTGAAGCAAGATGTGTTTTGTTTTTTTTTTTAAGGTTTTTTTGAGACAGGGTCTTGCTTTGTGGTTCAGGCTGGCCCTGAGCTCAGCCTCCAACTCACATCACAGCAATCCTCCTGCTTCTGCCTCCCGAGTGCTGGGATTACAGGCATGAGCCACCACGCCTGGCACTGTGGTATGTGATACTGGTTGCTGCTGGGGTGAGTCTCCATGCCCAGAATTGTTATGTGGTTACCGAGGATCGAACCCCGGTCCTTGCATTTGCAAGACAGGCGCCGGAACCACTGAGCTATATCCTGGGCCCACAAGATAAGTGTTTTTTCTAAGACCAAACTTTATTATGTCAAACTTCTGAAGTCTGAAACTCTAACATTTCCAACTGGTGTGTACTTTAAATGTAAAATACACACAGCACATTCCAAAGACTTAGTATCAAAAACAGAAAGTAAAATATCTCATTATATTTTTATAACTATTACATATTGAAATGATACAATTTGAGATATATCTGTTTAAATAAAATACATTGCTAAAATTAATATATCTAGTTTCTTTGTGTATATGTGACTTGAGTTATGCTTCTATTGGACAACACTGCCCTAGGGACAAAAAGGATAAGGGAAGTGTAGACATATAAATATACATGAGCATATTGTGGACAATTAACAAATGTCCATTGGAGAAGAGGAAAAGGACAGAAAAAAAAATCAAATAAAATGAAGTGAGAGGTTGAGAATTTAGCACAGTGGTTCTGGTGCCTTTCTTGCAAGCACAAGGGCCGGGGTTCTGTTGCCAGTAACCACATACAACATTGCCAGGTGTGGAGACTCACACCCACCAGCAATCAGTAGCACCTACCACAGTGCTCTCGCCTATAATCACAGCACTCGGGAGGCAGAGACAGGAGGATTGCTGTGAGTTCTAACCTGGGCTACATAGTGAGTTCAGGGCCAGTTTGAACTGCAAAGTGAGACCCCTTCTCAAAAAAAAAAAAAAGGAACTGAACACAAAACAGTTATAGAAGTAAGAAGAAAAGCAAATAAAATATTAAAAATAGCTAACTGGCTAGAAGAAAGTTCTTTCTAGGCCTGAGAAGCCACAAAAGCTAGAGAAACAAAAGTTCTTATCTGGATACAATGATAAAGAAATTATCACAATATAATATTTTAATTCAAAATACAAATGTGGAAACATTTCAGAGAGAGGGACAGCAAAACTCTCACAGATAACATTATTCTCCTGGATGGTTGACATGCATTTATTCTCAATTCTGATGTCCACCTGGAGGTGGTAGGACCTCTTTTCTTTTCTTTTCTTTTTTTCTTTTTGCAGCATCAGGGATCAAACTTGGGCCTTTGTACTGGCAAGGTAGGCACCAAACCACTTGAGTGAAAACCTTGGCTGGACCATTTGTTTAATGTGCTTTTTTTTTTGCATGCGCACGCACACACACACACACACACACACACACACACACACACACACACACATCTTCGATGGCTTCTCATGATCTTCATGGCAAAAATCCAATTCTCTGGCCCGGTCTCCAGAGAACCACATAATAAATACATTGTCAAAGAAAAACTGCTGAGAGCAGGGAGCAGAGCTGGGGCTCAGCTGGGTGTCCTGGTGCCTCTTTCTCACTAGCTGCGCGTGAATAAATGGGACGGGGGCTTCTCGTCACTGGTAAAAATGGGAAGGTGGATTTAATCAGTAGTCCTGGAACGGGCTGCACGTTAGAATCCCTGAGGGCACCCTTGAACATCCAGAGGCCTAGGCCACGTCAGGCCACTTCTAGGCTCTGGGTGGGACCCTGGCCTTAGAGCTTTTCCAAGTTCTATGGGTGGTTACACGGTGCAGCTGAGTGTGAGAACCAGTGGCCCAGGTCACTGATTTAGTATGTCACATCTAAAATTCTCATCCAAGTAAACCTTTAAATCACTTTCAGGTCTCTCTTCTGTCTCTCTTAGACAGAAGCTTTCTTTCTCTCAATAAACTCTTCCTACTCTTAAAAAATAATTGAAAAATAAAATAAAACCTTCTTGCAATCCTAAGGAACATAAATGTTCCACCTCTTTTCCAGTGGACAGAGTCGAAAACATATTTCTTAGAATAGGGATAAGCTCAGCATGCTCAGGGCCATGGATATTTGTTGCCTACCACACAATGCATGCACAGTACCTCTCCTATTTCCTCAAATAAAATACCCTCTCACCTGCTGTCCCAATTCTGTACCTCACTTCTAGGAAGACTTCAACCTTGCTGGTGTTCAGAATCCACTCATTTGTGTACACATACTCTCTTAATACCTAGCAATTATTTGTGGTATTGCCTTATATTTGTTTCCTATGTCATTTGCTCACATATTATTCACTTTATAATTTTTTTTGTGGATGTATTTCTTATTTCCCCATAACATTACAAAGGGCTGGGAAATGCTACAATAGCCTTTCTTTGTCCACTGCACTCAGCACCCTGACTATTGCTATGAGTGTATTGGAATGAATATTTGGTAAACTAATTAATGTATACCCCAAGTCTGAAACTTACATGTGCAAACACAACCAAGTATAGGATATAAAAGAATACACCCAGGAGCCATGGTGATGCACTCCTGTAATCCCATCTCTCTGGGAGGCTGAGGCAGGAGCACTGAAAATATCAGCTCAACCTAAGCAATGGAACAGACCCTGTTTCAAAATGAAAAAGAAAACAGGATGGGGATAACTCAGTGCAAAGACTGTGGGCTTAATTTATCACCATAAACCCATTTTATCTTTTATTACCTCCTAATTATTTATGACTATGCTATATCATTTCCCTATTAAAAGCTGTTTATCATTTTAGAAAGACGTTGGTTTTCCACAGCTGGTTTGCTTTTTCTGCCATGCTGTTTACAAAGATGTGATATGTTACTGAGAAGCTGGAGCCTTGCTTACTCTTTTCTATTAAACGGGGAGCGTTGGGTGAGTGATACAGTACCAGCCCTTTGAGGAAGGGTTGTCAATACATCTCTCAGCCACTAAGAAAATCCAGCCCCACCCCTAGTTCCAACTGCTGTAGCTAGGCATACCCGATCTAATTCATCAGTCACATACATCCATTTTACTTATTTTGAGGTACTGAGGACCACACTCATGATTAAGAGATCATTCCTTTCAGTGTTTCCTGAAAATATTGAAAACAATATCCTTCAAAACAAATAAGAAGAGACTTTCATCCATAGAAGAACTGGTCCAGGAAGAACAAACTAACTAGCTCTGCTTGGCGCCACAACCCTTTTAAGAAACAGAAGATTTCAGCTGTGGTTCCCAGCAGTCCCCCTTCCCTGCAGAGTCACTAGGGGCTGTTGAGGTCAGTCCCCCGCGGCTTTTTCTCAGTCTGGGTCATTTTCTGCTTGACTGTGAGTCTGTGTTGACCACGAGTATGTGTCACCATGAGGGTTCTGACCGCTATGCCCAGGGAGGGTTGTTCTTCCATGTGTCCGCGGGCATGGGCCGGTTCCAGGCTCTGCTTGGTCGGTCGGGATGGGTGGCAGGGCCCCTGGTGGCTCTCTCAGTTATGACTAGGAATTTTATTTGCTTGTATTTGTTTTACTTTGCTTTTGAGGCTGATTGGTGATTTTTAAACTATTTTTTCTGGACCAATATTATGTTTGTTTATGTGTTTCCGATTGGGTAGAATTAAGTTTATTATTTTAAAATGTGTGTGTGTGTGCCTGTGTCTGAGGAAAGGAATCCTTCCCCCCTCACAGATGGGAGGGTAAGCTAGAGTGAAGGAACAGGAACAGCTATAGCTTTGCTCTTTTATTTCTTTCCTTTTTTTTTTTTTTTTTTTTTTCATGATCTAACTACCCTGGGGGGGTTTGACAAACAATTAACAACTCTTCCCACTCAGAGGCTGTTTCCCAAAATAGCATCTCCTCTGCTGCCCGGGTAGACTGGGGGCCTTCAGAGGAGAAAGACAAAAGGTGCCCTCTTTATGAAGCTCGAAGGTCTGTGAGCTCTTGAAGGCAGAGGGGAAGCCCAGGGGATTAAATTAGCAGGCAGCCCAGGCTCCACCTGGAAGGGAAATAGATAATAGGTTTTAAAGACAGGAAACAGCTTGTGCTCCAAAATAATAATTTTCAAAAGCAGCACAGGATGGAAGGATGCTGGGAGGGTTTTCTGCCCCTGTCACACTTGCAGTTCACCCCTTGGAAGTCACCCTTGAAGCCGTGGCTCCTCCAGTGAGCCGGGTCACTGGTGTCCCTGTGAGTCAGCTCCAGCTCTCTCCTGCGTGTGGAAGGACTGCCACGGCCAGCCTTTCACAAACCCGATTCCCGCTACAGACACTGCTTAGCCTCAGGTCTCCTAGAGATCTGGTTACAACTGGAACTGCTTTTCCTTCTTCTTTGCCTTCTCTGTCTCTCCTCTTTCCCTCTTTTTCCCCTGCTCTCATGCCTGCCATTTTTACCTCTTCATCTTCTCCGAAAGGCTGCCTCTCACACTCCCACATGTCGATGTGTTCTGCCAGCCCAGGCTCTCTGGGGTCCTGAAATGTCTCCTGTCACGAGTGGGGAAGTGGATTGGAAGGGAAAGCACTCAGAGAGCTGAGCAAAGGGAGCAGACTGCAGCTTGACTGTGAGGAGGTCAGGAGCTGAAGGTAAAGGAGGAAGGTGGAGAGACGCAAAGACCAGAAAATGCCTCTAACGGATTAAAGATTATACATATCAAATTGGATTCTGGATTTTGCTGTTTTTAAGTTCCCTTGAAAATATACCCAAGGGGAATGAAATCTGCTATCAAAAAACCAGAAACCTGTTCCATAAATTAACTTACAATTGGCCTCAGCTGCTGGAAAATGTGGGCTTGACTGGTGCACGGGTGCACACACTCTCACTCTGCACAGCACACTCGTTCACAGTCTGATCCAAGCCTGAGGCCCTCTTCACGGGGCCTCCCTGATGGCAGAAGGTGGCTCTCATCCGGTGTGCAGCCTCAGTGCCTAGGACACCACTTGGTCCAAAGCAGGCTCTCTATGTTGAAAGAGCTCTTTAAGTGTTGGCGTGAGTGGATGGGCAGACAGATGGATGGACAGATAGAGAGATGGGTAGGTGGATAGATAGTAGAAGATGGCATCCAGAATATTTCTAACTCATTTCTTTTTCTCCTGGTAATTCAGGAAAGACAATGTAAAAACTGGAGAACTTTCTTCTAACAGGCAACATAGAGACATTATATAACTAACTGTGATGCTCCATCAGGACTTGCACTTCACTTATCTTCTTCAACCCTTAATGCTGTGTGCACACAGTGTTACACTTGGCACGTGTTTGTTGGTTTAATAACATATAGTAGGAAAAATAGGTATTATTTTTTGAGGAAGAGGTTCCTGGAGAAGAGAATGGGGAAGTATTATATAATGATGCAAATACAAAGCATATTGTGATGTTATCTTTTCCAGCCTTGTTCTGTGAAACTCCTTGGAGAGGAGAAAACCTCATGAGGAAAAGGGATATTTTGGAGACCTTACAAGGACTCGACATAAGGAGAGAGGGATGGGAATGTGTATATATATGGGGTGATATTTCCAAAGCTCCTCCCTTCAGGCATCTGTGGCTGACTCAACTGTTAAATGCTCAGAGCCAGAGAGCCTTATATTCTTTGTACTTTAACAAGGACTCTGCACGATCGAGGAGTATAACTGAGAGAGGAAAGTCAGCGCCAGAATAATAGGAAAAACAGAATGCTTGCAGCGTAGAGTGTGGCTTCTGCTCTAGCCCCAGTGGAGCATGAATCTGTGAAGGGCTGGCGTGATGTTAAGTAAATGCATGCATGATTGTGCGGGTGTATAACCAATATTTAGTCTAATGACATGATAGCTTGATCTGGGACTTGTCACTCAACTGGCTTGAAGGCCAATCTTTTATTCAACTCTTCCTCATTCTTCAAGCCCCTCAATAAACAAACAAACAACACAAAGGGCAGGAGAGCTGAGATTTACATAGACCACAGCTCCACCAAGTTCTGAACACAGAAAATGCCTGGGAGGTTTTGGGAAGGGCAGTTAATTGGTTGTTCCTGAATGTGTTAATCCTGAGCAAATCTGTGTTAGTGCCTCATTAGCACATTAATTCTACAGGCTAGTCTCTGCAGACCTGTATCACTTAATATCCTGAGCCTTTCTGGAGGTTGTTTTACAAAATCAAGTTGTATTGACTAGAATTGCAGACTAAGATTCCTGGCTTAAAAACTCTTTTTCAGGGACATTTTAAAGTAAGAAAAAAGAACAGTTGTAAATATGGGTCTGAAATACTAGGCGTGGTTCTTCCCTGCTCAAAAAAAGCTGCAGTTGGTCTGGGTGTCATTGTGGTTCCTTTCAGTCCTGTAAATGCACAACCAGTGGTGGGCAGACAGGGGTGAGCTATTCTCACCAACAGCACCAGAAATGAGAAGGGCGACACTCACTGTTAGGGTACCGTCTTTACCCCAATGGAGCTCATCACCTCACAGATTCTGTGTGTGTGTGTGTGTGTGTATGTTGCAGGACATCAAACCTAAGGCCTTGTACATGCTAGGCCAGCATTGTACCACTGAGTCACATTGCCGACTCACCTTATGTATTTTTCATGCACTGTATCCTCTGCAAGCACAGTCATCTTCCTCACTAGGCCATAAAATGGTTCAAGGTAGGAATCTGTTTTTGACCTTGCTTCTCTAATGCAGAAACTTAGCAACTTATATCTAACAGGCACATCATAAGTATTTGGTACTCTGAACATTTGAGAGATGGCAAGAAATAATGGAAAGAACTCTGAGTAAAGAATCAGATTCTCACATGGGGCTCTGCTATTGGCCAGAGATGTTGCCTTGTGCAAGCTGTAGTTCCACAAGGTCCTCTGGTTCCCTGTCTGTGGAATGAGAGGGTTTATCTAAAGTCCCTCCCAGTCCAACACACTAGAAAAAGGGGGGATGAAAACAATTTTGAGTAGTCCAATTTCATTTGCAAAATTAGTGGCAATGGGGGGATATTTTAAGAAAAAAGAAATGTTTCCTCAGTGTTTCTGATGTTTATTATAATCTCTCTACTTCAGGTTCTAAACCAAGAAAATAAGAGCCATCGCAATACTTAATTAACTTCACATTATTTTATTTCATCCAGTGAAAACTCATTGATTGTCTGCCATGTTCCAAGTATGCTACTGCTCCTGGGATTACCTAGAGATATATGACCCATCCACTGGTGTTTACATGAAGTTTGCCTTATCCTGATAACAGACGAGTGAGAATGTAACAGAAATAAATGCTTTGTGATCAGTGCTACAGTGGAACTAGGTGTATAGATGAGGGTCAGATTTCCTTGAAAGGGGTGGGGGAATAGCTCTTTTGTGATGCAGGCCAAGGGACAAGAGGAGAGCTGTGGGCCCAAAACTCATGATATTCGAGGCAGAGGCTTGAGCTATTTTTAATTAATGGTGAAGGATAATTGACAGAAAGTTGGGGTTGTAGGGAGAGGCCAAGGCACTATTGAACTCTTAATGCAGTAGCCTCTGTCTCCAAATATGTTCAGGGAACAGCATCTATCTGTTCTGTTCACTAAAGTATCTTAGCACTGAGGACAGTAGCTAACATAAGAGTCCTCAAAAGTATTTGTAATACAAATAATACTTAACCCTGTCTCTTATTCTGAAATGCCTTTGTGACCAGCTCAGAGGGCCACACAGGGGCGTCAGAAGCCAAAAAGAGACAATTCAATGAAGAAGGACTTTTCAGCAATGTCATTCGTGGCATCTGTGGCCTGAAGAACAAGTGAAATCCGACTGAGAAGTAGATGGGGCAATCAGGAGTTTCCCAGGAACTCTCGGGAAGCGGAGTCCACTGCGGAACACTGAACACTGATGGGGTCATGAGGAGCTGGGGCCAGCGAGCATAGAGCTTGCTCTTAGGAACCATCGTGTGAAGATGAAGAGAAGTCTTGAGCAGACAGATCCAGGCACTTGGCAGGGTTTCTGAAAGTTCTGCACGGGAAGGCCACAGGGAATGATGGGAAAGGGAATCCACCATGTTGAATTTCTATCACAGCTAGCCCTCTCAACAACTCCTGAAAGAGCATCCATGTGAAGAACAAGTGTTTGGAAATATAGTATTTTTCAAACTTGTCTAAGATATGCCAAAAATAAAAATGAACATTGAGGACATGATGCTAAGTGAAATAAGCCTGCCACAAAAAAGACAGATACATGTGATTTCACTTCTCTAGGGATAGCTAGTGCGGTCACATTCACAAAGACAGAAAGTAGAATGGTTGCCAGGGAGCTGGGCAGAGAGGAATGGGAGATGGTCACCTCTGGGTACAGAGTTGTCCTTGTGTTTGTTTGTTTTCCAGTACTGGGGATTGAACCCAGGGCCTTCCAGCCCCAGAGTTTTATAAGATTGAAAAACAAAAAAAAAGCTCTGGAGAATGGTTAGTACTTAAGATGGTAAATTTTATATGATGTGTATTTTGCCACAATTTTAAAAACTTGCTTACAATCACAGTAAATTGAGAAGAAAAGAGTCCAGTCTTGTCCATCTGGCTGAAACATGTGCTCTTTTCCACACACACCCACCCCAGACGGTGCCAGCACATAGAGAGGATAAAGGTTGGAAAAAGGTCAGGGAGGAGTTAGTAAAGCATGTGATCTAGAACTCTGGCCATCTCCCTGAATAAAGCACACTTCCCCTGCTGAGACTGAAGGGAAAAAAATAAAGGGGAGAAGGATGAGGTCTATTGGTGGCTAAGGAAGCTAAGGACTTCTAAGAGCCTCCATTCTCAATCGGTCATTCGTTCTTACTGCTGAGTCATATTTGATTGCATGGATATACCATTGTTTAAACATTCATGAATCAAACAACATTTTCATTGTTTTAAATTTGGGGTTATTACAAATAAAGCTGATGGAAATATTCGTGTACTCATTCTTATATAGACATAAGTTCTCATTTCTCTAGGTAAATTCACAGGTTGGAAATTGCTGAATTTAGTGTGTATTGAGTTTTATTTATTTATTTATTTATTTATTTTTATTTTTTTTTTAGGTTTTTTGAGACAGGGTCTCGCTTTGTGGTTCAGGCTGGCCCTGAGCTCAGCCTCAAACTCACATCACAATCTTCCTGCCTCTGCCTCCTGAGTGTTGAGATTACAGGCGTGAGCCACCACACCCGGCACTGTGGTATGTGGTACTAGTTGCTGCTTGGGTGTGGGTCTCCACACCCAGTATTGTTATGTGGTTACCGGGGAATCAAACCCGGGCCCTTGCGCTTGCAAGACAGGCGCCGGAACCAGTGAGCTAACTCCCCGGCCCTAGTGTGTATTGAGTTTTAAAAGAAATGTCCAAACTGTTGCTAGGTCTAGTGGCACATGCCTGTAATCCTAGCATTTGGGAGGCTGAGGCAGGAGTGTCATGAGTTCAAGACCAGCCAGGACTACAGCAAGACATCATTTAAAAAAAAAAAAAAGGTGGGGAGGATGGCCGAACTGAATCCCAGAGTGATTACATTATTTATACTCTCATCAACAATGTATGAGAGAGAGAATTTTTCCATATCTTCAGCAATGTTTGGTGTTGCCACTAAAAACAAACAAACAAAAAAAAAAACCCCAAACTTTAGCTGTTTTTATAGACTGAGGTCCTAATTTACATTTCCCTAATTACTAGAATATTGAAAATACTAATTTTTTTTAGTTTTTTGAGATAGGATCTCACTTTGAGATCACAGGCTGGTCCTGAACTCAGCCTTGAACACAGTGATCCTCCTGCTTCTGCCTCCCGAATGCTGGAATTACTGGTGTGAGGTACCACCACGGCACTGTTGTATGTGGTTACCAGGGATTGAACCCAGGACAAGGCAGGCACCGGAACCACTGAGCTAAATCCCCAGCCTGATACTGAAAAAGTACTTACATCATGAAATGAAGTGTATAAACTGGGTGGTAACTTCATCTAGCTTTTCTGTCTTTGTTTAGCATTTAAGTCCCATTGTCAAATCCTGAACAAAAAGATTTATACAAATTTACAGGAAGGTTTCTTAATTTTCTGATTAATTGAATAGATGTTTGAGTTCCTCTGTTCCCAAGGTTCACTGTGGAGCATAATTCAAATGAACAACACCTCAAAGTTTTGGTCAAACACTGACTGAGTGCTTAGCATGTGCAGGTAGAGTAGTGTGCTAGAAAAAGCACAAGCTGTATGTACAGAGAAACTTGGGTTTGAATCAAACCTTCCACCACTTTTATTTACTATGTGCATTAATCTGTTTGTTGTTACTCTAACAAAATAACCTGAGACAAATTACTTTGGAAGGAAATAGTTTAGTTGTGAAGATTCAAGGGCATGGTGCTGACATCACCTTGGCTCTGGTGAGGACCTTCAGTGTCAGGCATGTGTAGGAGCAAGAATCACACAGGCCAGCAGGAAGCCAGAGAGGCAGGGTGAGGCCAAGCTGGGAATAGAACCCAAGAGCACTTTTACACTGAGATACACCCTGACTCTCAAATATTTTTTCTTTTCTTTTCTTTTGAGACAGGGTCTCACTTTGTAGTTCAGGCCAGCCCTAAGCTCAGCCTCCAACTCACATCACAGCAACCCTCCTGCCTCTGCCTCCTGAGTGCTGGGATTACAGGCATGAGCCACCACGCCCGGCACTGTGGTATGTGGTGCTGGGTGCTGTTGGCGTGAGTCTCCACGCCCAGTATTGTATATAGTTACTGGGGAATCGAACTCGGGCCCTTGAGTTTGCAAGACAGGTGCTAGAACCACTCAGCTAATTCCCCGGCCCAAATATTTTTCTTTTTCAAACAGTCTCAACTATGTTGCCCAGGATGAATTCAAATTTGCACCTTACCCCTACGTCTCAAGTAGCTGTAATTATGGCTGTTCACCACTATGCCCAGCTAAAATTTTTATAATAACCTCCTCTCCCAAGAACTTACCAAGACCTTTAATCTCTCCGAGCATCTCCAATAGATCTAAAAACCTTTGACTAAACCCCAGCTGCTCAAGTGTCCGTGCCACCTCCCAACACTGCCATCCTGGGGACTAAACTTCTAACTTATGAACTTTTTAGGAGATAACACCTGCACCATAGCACTGTGTGAACTTGTCAATATCATCAAATTTCGGCAAAACAAGGACAATAATATTCACTGACAAAATTACCAACAGGGATAGCAATAGTATATTATGTAAAAGGCCTTGTTCATAGAAGCAGTCAATAGCTAGTGGCTAGGATAATTTTCCACAGTCACAGAGATTAGTTGATGCAATATACACAAAGGGGACACAAACAAAGGGCCTTGTCCTGTGTAAAGCGCCAGTGTGCATTCGTACACACACACATACACAGAGTCTGTATTCCCCCAAAGAAATGGGAGAATAAGATGTCTTCCAGCCCTGTTTTGAGAAGACTGAGGCTGAGAGGAGAAAAATAATTTAAGATCACCCTGATACCAAGTGAAGGCGATGGAGTTCAAACTATGTCCATAAGAGGTTAACAGCTGGAAGAGAAATAAACTGTGTAGAAATAGATTAAGGACAACACAGATTTGCTAGGAGTCATTCAGGTTGCTGAAACGAAAGGAGTTTAGTAAGGCAGCTATTTCTGCAGATCAGGCAGCTGAAGGAAGGCAGTAGAACTCACTTTTCTCCCAGCACATGTCCGTGTTCCTTGCTGTCACCACCACAACCTGCTGGTCCTGATGCCCAGCCTGGCTGCTGCAGGGAGGGAGGCGCTGGTTCGGCTCGCCCCTTGGTTCACCGCACGCGGATACGCAGAACCTTTCACTTCACGGTACAGTTTGTGTCAACCTGTGATTTTTTTTTTTTCAACGTTACTGCAAAAGTTCGTTGCCGGAGTTATATTTTTCTTCATCAACCAGCACAAAACCCAGGGACTATTGTTGGAGAAATGCATTTTAGCTTGTTTTCTCTAAAATCACATGCTATGATGTGAGCTTGATTTGGTTGTAAGCCTATGTTCGGGTCATTTTTGCAATTTGATAGCTTTCAGAATATCACTGGTCTCTATTGCTGCTATCGTCTGTCTCTTAGGAGGTATTAACAGCAATTCACGGAGCTGCTGTGTGTGTACTGAGTGCCTTTCACGTGCCCAACACTGGAGTTGCAAGCTTCTTGGAACATACATTCTATGATTAACCATGAAGGCCATATGAAAGTAATTTGAGTACCAATAGTTTTTGACAGAGTATTAGTAAGAAACTGGGGTAACTTTGTGGCTTTAATGAAAATGTAGTACAGTGTCACATAGAGAAAATAATAATTCCTCGGGACAGGAATTTTTTTTCGGAACATTTCACCGTCGGGGCTATAAATGTCTTTTCATCGACTGATGTCAAGTCTATGAAGCAGGACTAGTCTACAAATCTTTGAAATTTGATCACTGTTTCAGTGGCAAAGGCCAAAATTGGATTACAGCAGTTTGCCTTTTCTCTTCGGGTATCCCCAGGATCCATGACTAATTCCATTTTTTTAAGAGTAGGACAGTTTAATGAGAGAAAGATAGCTAAGAGAAGGAGAAAGCGGGTTGCCCCTAACTCCACTTTTTAAAATGGCAGCCCATATACTCAGCCTCTGGAGTTTATGTCTAATCCGGCAACTTCTGGTCATGAATAATGCACAGGTTGGGTATTTGTACCTGTTTTGTGAGTAATTCATCGTGTGGGCTTTTAGGTGTTTTACTTTTATTTTTATTTTTATTTTTTAGGTTTTTTTGAGACAGGGTCTCGCTTTGTAGTTCAGGCTGGCCCTGAGCTCAGCCTCAAACTCACATCACAGCAATCCTCCTGCCTCTGCCTCCCGAGAGCTGGGATGACAGGCGTGAGCCACCATGCTCGGCACTGTGGTATGTGGTACTGACTGCTGCTGGGTGTGAGTCTCCACACCCAGTATTGTATGTGGTTAACCGGGGGTCAAACCTGGATCCTTGCGCTTGCAAGACAGGTGCTAGGGCTGAGCTAAATCCTCGGCCCCCCGGCTTTTAGGTATCTTAAAGTACACGCAAAGATTGGAGTTCAGGAGCTGATGGGATTCTAAATATTTTAGTTTTTACTATTCCAATCCCTCATATTTCCCTGGAACTGTCACCTTTTAGAGCGCATTTCTTTTCAGAATGTTCTTGGAATTCTCCTTATGCTACTGTTGTATTGCTCAGGAGAAAGGAGAGCTTTCATTGAGTTCAGGTAAACTTAGGATGTGCTCTGATACCTTCAAAGAGCAAGAACGCTTTTTTAGCGTTGTGCCGCGCGCTTCCTTCCTCACGTGGTTTCACTTCCTTTTCCGTTTTGCTGTCTTCCCATTTCACCCAGCAGCCTCCTGTTTTTTGACTGTACTTTCCATAGGCAAAGCTGTTTTCTCAGAAGCTGCGTTTCTCCTTGGTTCCCACTCTCTGGCCCCTGTTGTGCTTCTTCGGAGAAGTCTGGCTGCTGCTGCAGTGCTCACTTCAGACCCAGGCCAGCCTTTCCAGGGGCACTAGGCCAGCCAAGCCTTCCAGCTGCCACTCAGCAGCTCAGCTCTGAATCCTCCCCTCACAGGAACTCCTTCCAAGGTACAAATGCAGAGGCCCTTGCCTGGGTGGGGGTGGGTTGAGCACCAATTCTCCCAAGAACAGGTACTTCTATTTTAAGGGCTTTGATAAAAACTGAAGGAATTGAATTTGTATTTTAAGAACCTTCATTCAGGCCTGGGATGTAGCTCAGTGGTTCTATGCCTGCCTGGCAAGCACAAGGTGCTGAGTTCAATCCCCAATTCTGAAAAAAGAAAAAGAACCTTCATTAGCCAAATACCTAGATGATGATAGGAGGGAAACACTCTATTAGCCCTAGGCATCATGATTATAGAGAAGTTACTGGGCCCCCGAGACAGCTGAGAACTCATTTATTGGCACCTCTACTTCTATCTTGGCACTGAATGGGGTGGGACTCAGTGGTAGGGTGTGTCTCTAATGCACACAGGCCTTGGATTTGGTTCCCAGAATCAGAAAAAGGAATGAAAAGAAATGTAGCACCTCTTGTAAGAGCCTCTGGATTCTGTCCTTGTCCTTATTATGTGTATGTGGAGGGGTTGCTAAAAATCTCACAGATAAAGCAATTACAAGGTACAGTTTGTTAAAGAAAGTATGCTAATCGTGCTGAAACTTTGGAAAAATAGAGATGAGTCCATGGACCACACACCCGGGGCACCGGGACTGACACGTGATCCTCTGGGATATTATCCTTTTATGACTTCAGCTGTAAGATGACACTGTTCCTTTGCAACAGTGCACCAAGACTAGCTAAAGGAAGTACTGTACTGGTTCATTCAAGAAGTATTTACTGAGTCTCTACTACACACGAGGCATCGTACAGACTGTGTCATGTTACATAAAAAATTAAAAATAGATTGCCATAAATAAATAGTATGATAGGATTACATAAGACCTTTTAGATAGTTTTAACTATTTGGGTATCCTGTACAGGACTCTAGTTCTGTCATTTTCTCCACCTCTACTCCTCTACTCTATTTGCTTTACTATATAGTTAATTCCCATTTATTTTCTGTAGTTTAACTGACAGTGCCACATGAGGCTGTGCCTTGTGTGTCCTCCCCGAGGACAGACCACACAGGCCAAAGAGCACTCTATTCTGCTGGCCTCGGTTACTCACAGTGGTTCTGTGCAGGTTACTTGCGGCCCTGATTAAGTCCTTGGTTGGTTCACGAGCCAGGAACAGAAGACATGGGTGGGTTCAGTATTTTAATAAAAAAAAAAAAAACTCAACAGAGCCACATTTCATAGAACATATGGGCTTTTATCTTTTTGCATGGTAAGTCATTCATGCAAAGTAACTTTTACTTTTATTCAGTTTTCTTTTTATTCAGCCATGTCAGCTATAGGGAAGCAGAAAGAGAACTTGTTGGAAAAGAAGCCAAAGTAAAAGTCTCAGTGTTGCCCAGGAGCTGTTCACAGTCGGCGTGTTTTCAGGAAGCTTATGTCCACGGCACCCTAAGGTTCTGGGGTTGGAGCTCAGTTTAACCTACTAACTGGCATCCGCATCTTCCCCTCGGTAGAACTTGACTGTCTCACTTGATGGAGGCAGCCGAAACGCTGAAGGACTGTTGAACAAGTAGGACTCCCATCTACACGCTTTTCTTACAACTGAATTTTGACAGTGTGGAGATTATGTGCCCTTTCTTTCAAGCTGAGCACCATTTTGTGGCTTCTTTGACAAATTAAGAGTATGGCAAAGAGACACTGTGACTTCCAAGGCTGGGGCATAAAAATTCTATGCACTTCTGTCTTGATCTCAGGAAACTCACCCTCAAAAAAGATGGCTGCCATGTGAGCAGTCCAACTGCCCTGACATTGCCACTGCTGTGAGAGGAAGCCTAAAGTAACCCGAAGAAAGAGGTCACCGCATAGAGAATCTACGGCAGAATGGACAGAGGTCCCTGGCCACCACCCTGAACTGCTCTGGTCCTGTATTGTTTACCTGTAGTCACCGCTTGCCTGTAACTCCATGGGAGACCACAGCTGGCACTGCTAATTTACCCGAGCTCCCGACTTATAGAGACTAAGAAAGATAGTAAAATGATTGTTGTTGTATTAGCCAGATTTTGAGATGTTACTCACTTTGTGGGTTTTGGGACAACCAGAAGCTAGAAGGGAGGTCAGGATGAAAGGGAGATACAGAGACATTAAAGAAAGATGAAAGCTAAAAGGTGTTAACTGTTCAAAGAAAGAGAGGTGATAAAGGCATTTCAAAGAGTGTCAGACAACAGGGTGTGGTGGTAATCCAGATCTCAAGGAGGCTGAGGCAGGAGGATCATTGTATGAGGGCAGCCTGAATTGGATTTTAAAAAAACCCAACAGAGTGGTGGAAAATTATCCTCTAAGAATGGCAAAGTAGTCAAGTAGAAATACCCACAGGGGGCTGGGGATTTAGCTCAGTGGTTCTGGCGCCTGCCTTGCAAGTACAAGGTCCCGAGTTTGATCCCCAGTAAATTCACGCCCACCAGCAATCAGTACCATATACCACAATGTCAGGTATGGTGGCTCACACCTGTAATCACAGCACTCAGGAGGCAGATGCAGGAGAACTGCTGAGTTTAAGGCTGAGTTCAGGACCAGCCTGAACTACAGAGACCCTGTCTCAAAAAACAAAACAAAACAAAACAAACAAACAAAAAAAAAGAAAGAAAAAGAATATACACAGTGCAGGCAACTGGTGCTCCCTTCCTGCTCTGCTGCCCACTGTATGTGGCTTTGGGAAAATCCTCTCTCTACCCTGCAGAATATTCTATTAACTAATAAATTATATGTAGAAAATAGTAAACCCCAGAAAAGGACAGCAAAAAATAAAAAAATGTGTCTTCTGCTCCAGTTCTGCGAACTAATCACGATGATTGGTTGGTTGTAGACTTTCCTGCCACAAGATGCCTTGAAAGAGATTCCCAGTCCACTTGGGTCGGGAAGTTAATACAATGGGACTCCACTTTCTGCCTCTATCTGATCGCCCCACAGGGGAAATCTGACATGTGTGTGGGAAGACAAAGGCACCAGGCAGTGGGAACTGGGAAAGGCTCTGCAGACACAGAGAGACTTCCGGCCGTCATGCCGTCATGCAGCTGGAGGTTCAAGACGTCTACAAAGCTACATCACTCATATCTTTTTAAGTATCTATCAAAAATATATTATATCCCAACTATTCTGATTGTCAGAAAAAAATTTCAGAAATATACTGCATGTATTTTCTTCACAGTGAAAATTGGCTTAGAAGAGGGTATAGAAATTGCCCCTGGTAAGCCTAAAAACAGACCAAACACTACTGTGTTCCTATGCCACCCCACTGGCACTAAAAAAGGGGTTGCCGGGGGTGGGGGGCTTAATCCATGGGAGCCTGGCAAGTGGCTTCTGAGAGGCTTGCACACTGACAGGGTTGTGATCTGTGTCTGTGTTTATTAAAATCACAGTCGAAGTCAAGAGAGAGGAGGATTTGAGCCCGAGTGAAGTATCCAAAGTCAGCTGTCAAAGTTGGAAGCACTAACGTTAAGTATCAAGACAGACATGTGCAAACAGTGTTAGAGAAATGGGAGAGATGAGCATGTGACTAACAGCTCTAGGATGAGTAGCACAGACAGCAAGATAGGAGGTGAGGTCTTAGGGTTTGGCGGGGTAAGGAGGAGGGACGAGATGTTAATTCTCAAATGGAATTTTAATTTTTCCTCAGTATGTGTATATATAATATATACATATTTTATATATTATATATTTAGACATATTATATTTATATATTATTTATATATATTATATACACATATTATATACATATATACATTATATACATATAATATACATATATACATTATATACATATATGTATATATTATATATGTATATGTGTGTGTATACACACTCAAGGTGACAGTATGTCTGATACCTATGAGGCATATTTATAATAGTCCAAGCTAGCCAACAGTATCACCATGAAGAACAGGGCACTACTGCATTCTCACAGGCTAGAATATGTGTAAAATAATCAAGCCATTCATAGACTGTTGTAGCCCTACCCATAGGGTCACAGTCATGGTGTCCATGATAATAAAAACGCTTGGATAATAAACATTCTCATGAAAGGAGGTAACAGGAAAGGCCTTTGGGTGATGTGTGAAATACTCTTCACTCAGAGTCCAGAAGCAGAGAAGGCCCAGGTTCTCTAATCTGCTGAGAAATGAGATGTAGAGAATATCTCTGTCATAAAACAAGTTGTATTTAGAGCCAAATATAATAAAGGAGTCCATCAAAAAATGTTGGAATCTGATGGTCCAAAGAGCAAAGAAAATTCAGGTACTTCTGTATATTTGTCACACACATACAGTCATGCAATGCCCAAGCATGTTATGGGTGTGGTCAAGAGCTTCCCTTCTGTCACTCCCCTACGTGCACGGAGGACATAAGAAACCATGTGTGATAGTTAATCCTAGGGAAAGATCCCTAGGAGATCAACACAGCACACCCCATGCTATGTGATTGTGGGTCGTGGGGGTGTGACCCCGAGGACCATATCTGGTGCCTGGCCCCTTGCTGTCTGCTTCTCAGATGCCAAGCACTGAGCATCTTTCCTGTGCCAGGCTCTTTGCCCTGCTGCTTCTGCCCTGCCCCCAGCCAACCATAGGCTGAAACTGTGAGCCAAAATAAACCCCTCCCACTTCCCTTTACTCCTCCCAATGGGAGAGCTGACCATAAATACATCACAGTTCCCAAGTAGGAGAACTGCAATTATTGATCTGACGGTGTAGGGTGGTAGATGACTTCATTTTTCTCTGAAAGAAAAGAAAATTTTTAATCAGATACAGGTACATGTCCTCACAATTCAAAAATAAAATAGGTAGCACAATTTGAGGAGCAGGCGTTGGCAGTTTTAGCTTGTTTTGTCAAGATTCTCTTAGTACTTAACAAACTTTAACTCAGATTCACAAAGTCCACAAAATAAAAGCAGGAAATCAGAGAGATGTATGTAAGTGTAAAATATTTTTTCTTCCGCAGCCATAATTTATTGGACTGAGATTCGTGCTGTACTCTACTGATAAAGGAAACAGTAATGACTCACTCACTCCCTAAGTTGATTTCCCACAGAAGGGATTGGGTTTTCAAGGATCTAGTAAACGCTTTTGTACAGTGTCGTGGGAATTGGGTCCAAGTCTGTGGCTATGGAGCAAAGTGCAGCTCGTGGCCATGATCCAGATCTGATCAACATTTCCTGTGATCGGCTTGAACAAAGCCAGAGGCAGGCGAGGGCCTACAGGACTATGGCATCAGCTCTATGACAACAGCAATCATGTCCTACTTTCTCATCACTATTTCCCAGCAACTAGTGCAATACTTGGAATACAGTAAGTAGTCCATATTTAATAAACAAATTTTCCCCATAATATCAAGAGGCCTTAAAGCTCCTGTTCCTCCTTCCTCTTTTCCTTACTCCATATCCCATTTTCCAAAGGTATCCACTCTTATTTTTTGGAATGAATTTAGAAGGGAAAGGACTTTCATACAATTGGGATGGAAAAAGGATTGTCAAAATGGGAAACTAAGTATAGTCCTAAAACAAAAGGCAACATTTCCTCACAAGTCAATACATAATAAGGCTATAGTTAAAAAACAAACAAAAAAACCAACTCAATATCACAGCATTTTCTACCTAAGTCTACATCATTGCACTGTCATCCACAGTGCATGTCTCTGCAGGGTGGGCAGCGGTCCTAAGTCCCTCTTCTGTGATCCTAGCATGAGGGTGGGCCCACTTGTAAATGGATCTCAGAGAAGCAGAGGCAGATAAGTAAACTCCGAGGGGTCACAGGCAGGAGATCATCCGCAGCCCAGAATCCTTCCACACTCCCTCTTACCCTGAGGCTTTCTTCTCCAGGCCAAAATGGCAGCTCCAGCCAGGACAAGGGCGAGCCCTACGGCCACAGGGACCACTTTTGTTACCAGAAGAATGATTTTCAATTCTGAAAGTAAGCAAATGAAGGAAACTCACAATTCCCCTCTTACGATCACCCTCTGGGACTATTGTCACTCTGACCAGTAGAAAATCAAGAGTATTTTTCTTACTGTCACTTCTCACTCATCAATCTGATGGCTAATGGAATATCTGCTCATTTTTTCTTATGTTTAATTTTTCAAAACTTAAAATTTGTAATATAGTAAAGAGCAGTAGCTATAGCTCACAAAACCAAAAGGCCTCTGGGGTCCTCAATGATTCATGTGAGTATAAAAGAGCCTGAGATCAAGCTGTGTGAAAAGGACTGATTTGAGAGACCCGTTCTACAGCCCACTGGGTGTGGTGGTGACCCACTTTCCTCTCGAGCAGGAAACACAGCTTCCTGGCCAGCCTCTTTCCTCAGTCTCATACCCCAGACAGCTATGACACTTGTACTTACCCTGAGGGGCCTGAATAACCATCTGGAGGCCACAGTGCTGCACATGACAGGAGTAAATGTCATTGCTCTGAGGGTCCAGTTCGACAGATACCCATGTCTGATAGGTTCCATCTCCGCTGGGAAGAGTGTCTCCATAATCCGCTTCTTGGATAATTTCTTCCCCATTTTTCATCCATATCATGGAAATTTCTGGGGGGTAAAAGCCATGAGCTCTGCAGAAGAGAGTTGTAATCCCTGGTAAAGTTTCTTTGCGATCTGTTCTGACCAGTGGAGGTTCTAGGAAGAAAAAACTAGGGTTAAATGTTTGGGGTTCTGATTGTACAATATTAAAAGTTTGTCAATGAGTTTTCCAGTTTTTTCCCCACTATAAGAAATATTTAGGGGCTGGGGATTTAGCTCAGTGGTTCCAGCGCCAGTCTTGCAAGCGCAAGGGCCTGGGTTCAATCCCCCGTAACCACATACAATACTGGGTGTGGAGACTCACCCCAGCAGCAATCAGTACCACATACCACAGTGCTGGGCGTGGTGGCTCACGCCTGTCATCCCAGCACTCGGGAGGCAGAGGCAGGAGGATTGCTGTGAGGCTGAGCTCGGTGCCAGCCTGAACTACAAAGCGAGACCCTGTCTCAAAAAACAAACAAACAAAAGAAACATTTAATGCTAAGAATGCCCAGAACTAAGGTTCATCATCAATAAACTTATCATCAATAAACTTATTTTACCAGGTATGTGCATAATGAGGCACATTACCTGGGTTTTTTGGGGAGAAGGGGTGTATAGTGCTGAATGTTTAGAAAGTGTATTGAGATTGTTCACTATTTAAAATACATTTATATTTGAAATACATGTCAAAGAAAACAGCCCAAAATGTGCGATTATCTCGATGAATAACTCACCAAGAGGCTGGAGGTGACACAAAGCATCCTTTGTTCTCCGCGTTGCACTCACAGCTAATAAATAACACAGACCTCTCAGCTAAGCTTTGGTCCTGAACTGCCACCTGTACCAAGGAGGGTGCTTGGCTGATTGTCATCAGACACAAACCTATGTAACAGCTTGTGCACCCTCGAAGCAACCACAGAAATTCTCACACAGGAGGGTGCCTGCGGTGACAAGGAATTGCCTCCTTGTGACTGCCTCCTTGTGACTACTGCTCATTTTCCATATGGTGCTACCTACATCTCTGGGTGAAACCAGACATAGAACTACACAGAGACCAACCGTATATCTGCAGAACAACATGTATCTGTCCTGCTCATGTCCGAGATTTGGCTCCCCACCCCCACCTTAGGAGATGCCCCTCCAGCTACAAGAAAAGCCTTCACCTCAACGAAGCCTTGTTTGTCTTTTGCTTGAGGCACGAAATTTACTAGAAGAAGTCTTTCTAACATGATTATAAAGTATAAATGGCACTCAAACAGCCTGCTTTTTGACAGTGCATGCAAGAAATTAATCATTGGGGAAAGGCAGGAAAAGAAAAAAGAATTGAGGTGGGTACAGATTTGTACCAACTCCCCATAATGAATGCGATCCTTATGTATGACAAACATGTACTAATAACATCTTTTGAAAAATAACTTAATTCTAACTCCTTTTCTAGGCCTGAGTTTTTATCCAAAGGTTGAAATCCCATTGGGACAATCAGGATGAGTACAGAGAATACTTCAAAGGGGGAGCAGACAACCTGAAGTTGAAATCCCACATTCTTTCCATACGACCCGGCTTCTCCAAAGAGTAACTAACTCACACTTGTGAGAATCTGCAGGTTTAGGATTAACTCTTAAATCGCAATTTGTGTGAACAAAACCCAATAGTTTACAAAGTGTTTCCATGAATACAATTTATGCCAATTTCCCTAGGTAAGCATTATTATACTATTTCTTTCACTCAATATCATTACTTAGTTGGCCAGGTATCTATTAGCTTCACTTTTTCTGATCACAGGAAATCCCTTCTCCTGTTAAACAACATATTCTGGGAAATATCCTGGGGCGGGGAAACAAACAAGTTGTTTGTTTGATTTTTGAAACAGAGTCTTGTTATATGGTCCAGGCTGGCCTTGAACTTGTGTTAATCCTGTCTGAGCAGCCTCAGCACTGGGATTACAGGTGTATGCCACCACACTTGGCTGTACTTCGGTGAAGAAGCACTAATCATAGCACCCCCTTTCAAACTGGGTGCTGTTGCTGAGACTGCCAGTCCCTATCTCCTGTACCTTCGTGTGTTCTAAGTTTCAGGTAGAGTGGCCAGTTCGTACCCAGATTGTTTTTTTAGGTTTTTTGAGACAGAGTCTCACTTTGTAGTTCAGGCTGGTCCTAAACTCAGCCTCAAACTCATATCACAGCAATCCTCCTGCCTCTGCCTCCCAACTGCTGGGATTACAGGTGTGAGCCACCACGCCCAGCACTGTGGTATGTGGTACTGGTTGCTGCTGGGCGTGAGTCTCCACAGCCAGTATTGTATGTGGTTACCAGGGATCGAACCTGGGCCTTGTGCTTGCAAAACAGGCACCAGAACCACTGAGCTAAGTCCCTGGCCCTGGCCATTTCGATGAGTATTCTCAGCCAAAGACCAGAAAGCTGGAGGAAAGGTGAAGTCTTAGCTAGCAGTTCCACAATGCACCTCCCTGCCAGTGGCCACACTCCTCCAGACTCACAGCTTTTATATGGATCTTCTTACTGGACTCTGCCAGCAATACTCCCTACTCCTGCCCTTTACATCATGGGAAGGCATGGCTTCCCACTGTCCCAAGTCTCCGACAATTCATCTTCCCTTACTGGTGCCCTCAATCCACATTACACCTTTGCAGATGAGCTCTCAATGAGTTTTCCTCAGTGAAACCATTTCCTCAGCGTGCCATTTGGATCTTCCCTAGTGTTTGCTAACCATGGCCAATCTCAGAAGCTTACCCTGATGCTTGCAGTGACTAGTCCAAGAAGCGGCACGTGACCCAACTCAGGTCAGCTAGAATCCTCCTGAGACTTAATGTCTTTAGGTAACTAATGCTGGGAGAGTGTCATACATTCTTCCAGAACAGTGAAGCCAAGGACATAGGCTCTGTGCTGGGACCACAACTCCACTTTGTGGAGAGAGCCATACAAACTTTGGTTTTGATTCTTCAGGGCTCCACACTGCTCTGGTTCCTGATTTAAAACAGATTTCCCAGTTTGAATAGATTTGTGCTTCCTGAAAGCATTAATGTTAAGATAGCTCTTCAGTCACAGGGCCAGAGAGTCAAAATCAAACTCTAGTCATCTTCCAAAGCCTGTGCTTTTGGCCAGATAGTGTGAATTCATTCCTGCATCTCATATGACTCCCCTTCAGACTGGCCATAGCTCTGGAAAGTCCTTCCCCTGGAAAGTACTCCAGTGGGAAAGTCACAATGTGTCTAGGAGTTTCCTGTAGAAAGGTACACATATCATTCATTTGTCATCACTGGATCACATGTGAAAAATTCTGCATTAGCTACAAGTTGACGTATTGGAATAGGAGCTCTTTACTGAAAGGAAATGCTGTATTAGTCCTCATAAGTAAAGCAAAGACCCTCAGTTGTCTTCTTCATAAACCCAGATTTTTATGCATATTAAGGATCCCAGACAATTTATAAGAATTACCTGAACTTTGAAAGTTTTTTTTTTTTTTTTGAGACAGGGTTTCCCTTTTGTAGTTCAGGCTGGCCCTGAGCTCAGCCTCAAACTCACAGCAATCCTCCTGCTTCTGCTTCCCAAGTGCTGGGATTACAGGCGTGAGCCACCACGCCCGGCACTGTGGGATGTGGTTCTGATTGCTGGTGGGGTGGGTCTCCATGCCCAGCATTGTTGTATGTGGTTACCAGGGATCAAACCTGAGAGCCCTGCAAGGCAGGCCCGGAACCACTGAGCTAAATCCCTTTCCCCTGCAAGTATTTTCCAATTTGTCACTCTCAACAGATAGAAAGATTTGCCTTCCTGGGTTCTCCTCCCACAAGGAGGTATTATTAGGAGGTATTCCATTCTGCCAAAACAAGTATAATGGCTAAATCTTGTCAAGATGGTGTTGAGCTGGGCACGGCAGCATGTGCTTGTAATACCAGTACTCTGAGAGGCTGAGGCAGGAGGATCCCAAGTTCTGGCCCAGCCTGGACAACTTGGTGAGATCATAACTCAAAATAAAAACAGATTGGAATTTAGTTCAGTGTGAAGGCCCTGTATTCAGTCCTCACTACCACAACAAGTGGGCATGTGTACACACACACACACACCCACACACACACTCAAAAATAAGTAAGGAAACTAACTTCTCACAAGGATTACAGATCACAATAGGTCGCCCGAAGAAACAGAGTTCAGCATGAATATCAGCACCGCAAACAAAAGTCACATATAAAACCGGTTGTGCTGGGGTGCCGAACAGTGTTCCTTCTTCTCTGTACCTGTTCGCTCCAGGGTCTCTTTTCCATATTCCAGGAATCTCTTTAGCCAGGCAATGCATTCTTTCTCCAGCCAGTTCTTTTGATATTGTAACTCATGTTGATTAGCTTCCCAGGCCCGCTTGGTGATATGAGCCACATTGTCTACAGCCACCCAGGAAAGGGTGTCTTTATTAAAGATGATGAAATCTTGTCCATCGTACGCATACTGGAGAAATCCTGTGGTGCTTCCATCCTCCAGCAACTCACAGCCGATCATTCTCTGGTAAGTATGAAAGCCTGGGAACACAGACATGAGCCACATAGGGTGGACACGGGAACAGAGCCTGGCTAGACGTGTACTCTGCCTTCGGGACACCGCTCTCCCGCTGCAGGTCTCCAGGTGGTTCCTGTTTGTGAGCCCACCCACCAATG
>PVIR01009998.1:0-51340 GCA_004026965.1 Petromus typicus
CCCAGTATTGTTATGTGGTTACTGGGGATCGAACCCGGGTCCTTGTGCTTACAAGACAGGTGCTGGAACCAGTGAGCTAAATCCCCGGCCCAAAGTGTAACCTTTTTAAATGCACAATTTAGTAGTTTCTAATAATTTCAGGATTTGTGCAAACATGCCACTATTAAGTCTAGAATATCACCCCCAAAAGAAAGGCCATTCTCATGAGCTGTCACCTGTCCCCTCCCAGCCCTAGTACCCGAGGCCACTTCCTGTCTCTACATTCTCCTGTCCTGGGCGTTTCCTGTCCACAGAGGCCATGCTGTGTGTCTTTCTCAGTGTACAGTCTTTCACTGAGCACAGCTTCAAGGTTTGTCCGCACTGTGGCAAGTGTCACAGCCTCACACTCCTTTCCTGGCCAGGGGACGTCCCTGTGTGGAGACAGAGCCCACCGGCTGTCCCTTCATTAGCAGACAGGCACTTGTGCGACTTCCTCTTTTGAACTACGATGTAGGATTCCATTTCTCTCAGGCAGACCTGGGGCGTGGAATCCTACACTGCACGGCGACTCTGTACTTCTCCATCGAAGGCTCGGCCATGCAACTTCCAAAGCAGCGGCGCCATAGTTCCACCCCGACAGTCACGAAGCAAGCTCCCAGGTCTCCTCATCCTCACAACACTGATGATAATCTGTCCTTTTCGTGAAAGCCCTTCTTCCCTCTTTCTCCTGTCCCTTGTGCATTCATTCATTCATGTCCTCTACTGGGGACTGAACCTACGGCCTTTGCACCAAACTCCATGCAGTGCTCTTTCCCAGCCTCCCAGAGAGCTGAGGTGACAGGCATGCACCACAAAGCCAGCTTTACTGTGGTTTTGATTTGCATTTCCCTAATGACTAATGCTACTGAACATCTTTTCACGTGCTTTCCTGGCCATTGTGTATCTTTTTTTTTTTTTTTTTTTTTTTTGAGAAATGTCTATTCAAATCCTCCATTCAGCTGGGCACGGTGGCACACACCTGTAATTCCAGCATTCAGGTAGCTGAAGCAGGAAGATTGCTGAGGGTTGGAAGCCAGCCTGGGCTACAGAGTGAGTTCAAGGCCAGCCTGGCCTACAGAGTGAGACTATCTCAAAAAACCATAAAGACAAAACAAATCCTTCACCCACTCTGTTATCATATTTTTATTTGTATATTCTAGATCTTCATCAGATATAATCATAGCACTCTGAGAGGCTGAGGCAGGAAGGTCACAAATTTGAGCTCAGCATGGAGAATTTAATGATACCATGTCTCCAAATGAAAGATTAAAAAGGGTTAAACGAAAGTGAAAAATTTGAAAAGGGAATGTCGCTCGCTGCAGAGACCCTGGGTTCAGTCTGCAGCAATTTATTCTTTTAATGGTAGCAATTTTTTTTTCTTTTTTAGACAAAGTTTTATGAAAGGTAGAAAAAAAAAAGCAGATTCTACAGAGCAAGTTTGGGCCAAGTAAAACTAACACAAATACATCCTGCAGTGTGAGGGTGGGACACCATGGAAGAGAGAACGTAGTGACATTGTTTAGTCCAGGTTGGTCTTGAATTCACTATGTAATTCGGGCTGGCCTCAAACTCGGGGTGACCTCCTGCCTCAGGCTCCTGAGGATAGCAGCATTACAGGAGTATATGTCACCATGCCCAGTTCAATCTTCAGTATTAAAAAAAAACACAAGTGAATAAAATAATCTAGATGACCCTTATTAGATCAAGACACAAATAATATTATAATCACATCTATCATTTGTTGAGGATTTTTGTGTGTGTGTGTGCTGGGCTGTTTCAGTTGGTGATAGGCACCTTCTCTTTTTCCCCTTGTCAGGATCCTGGGAAGCTTTCAATTTATTCTGTAAAGAACTCTGAAGATCAGAGAGGTTAAGTCATCTGCTCACAGTCACACAGTAATTATATCTTTTATATTTGAAGTTCTACAACAGGATCAACTTTGAGGTTTTTCTTTCTGTCTGTCTTTTTGGAGGGAGTGAGTAGTATGGCTGTGACTGTGGGGCTGAGCAGAAAGCTCTGCCCTGTTCTTGCTGTTGCTCCTTGCGTACAGGTGGGCCTGATGGAGGTATTATGCCACCCTACCATATTCCCAAGGCCCCCTTCAACGCCCTTGGCACAGTCCAGGGCTGCTTCGGATTCACAGTCCCTCTCTGGGCCTCGGTTTCCTGGAGTGTCAGATGGAAACGCTACTCTTTATTTCCCAGGCTGCAATAAGGTTGGAGGAGACGCCAAATCCGCTGGGAATTCCAGACCTAGTCAAGTCGTTCTCCGCAGGAATGGATCTTCCATATCTGTTCCAATAGGTTATCTGGAACTGGTGGTCTAGTGGGGAAAACTGAGTCACCTGCTACCCTTGTGCCGCCGGCAGAGCTTTTACTTTGGAGCACTGAGCCCTGTCTCCAGCTCGCAGGCCGCCCCGGAGCTCACCGCACAGTGCTCAGGGCAAAGTCCGGTTCCACCCTCCACCGGACGCAGGGCCCCTCCCTCGGTCCCTTCCCACCTACTCGGCTGGTTTCGCTGCAAGTCCTGGGGCAGTCACTTCCCCTCTGGGGGCCTCCCCGGGGTTCCCCTGGAAGCCAAACGATTATTACAAAAGCCAATTCAACCCATATGGGTGTTGAAAGGCGCTTTTAATCTGTTGAGAGAGAAAAGCAATAAAGACTTGCGTTGGGGGAGCGATGCTTTGAAGTCACCGAACAGACCAGGTCCCTTTCTCAAGGGATGAGTTCTCTATGTAAGATAGTGGTGCTCATAATAATGACAAGTAATACGAATGACAAGAGGATTAGATGCTAGCTTGGAGACAAGCGGATCTCCTCGGAGTGTGACAGCCGTCGGGTAAGCAAGCGTCCAAGGAAGGGAGGCACTGAGACTACCGACCGCAGCCTCCTCCATTGAACAGGAATTCGAGGGAAACTGAGGCCCAGTGTCTCCCTCTCCCCTCCGCATCCCAGCCAGCGGATCGCACCCAGCCAGCCCCTCCCCGAGTGTGTGGGGGGAGGCGCCCACTGTGTGTAACCCGCAGCCAGCGGGCCCGGGTCACGCCGTTCTCACCATTTGTCCCTCCCCTCCTTCCCCCTCCCCCTGCCGGACCTCTCCCACGACCGGGGAGGAAGTAGGAGAAAAGACGGGGAAAAAAATAATAATAAAGTTGAGCTGAGCCAACGCCTCCTCACTGCCCACCTCCGCCCCTCCCAAGCCACGCAGATCCGTGCGGCAGCGGGACTCAGGACCCAGGAGTCCGGGGGGCCCCCTGTCCCGCCCAGTGACCCAAGCTGGGTGGGGGAACTTGGGAAAGCCGGGAAAACAACCTCCCTCCTCCTCCTCCCCGTCCCTCGCCAACCCCTTCCCCGCGCTACGCCCCTGGCAGCTGCGGGTGGAGGCGACCGCTTTATATAATCGCAGGCGGGCAGGTCGCTTGTCGCCTTCAGGGACCCTGGCGTGTTCTCGCCCTCCAGGTTCTGACAGAGTCTGGGGTCCCTAGCGCAGGCTGGGCAAACAGATGCCAGAGAGGCGCAAGGGTTTGGCCCAGGGTGCGTGCGTGTGGGAACAGGGGGTCCCTAGGCTCTCATCTCCCTACCCAGCCACCCACCCGACCGCCAAGGCCGAGCGCCCCACGCCTGCATCGCCAGTGCGCACGGCGCTCCCCGCCCCCGCTGCCATCGCGCCACGCCCCGGGCGTCGGGGCAAAGCCCGAGCCCCCCGCACCCCGCCCTGCCGCGCCGCGGCTGGGGGCCTGTTTATCTGGAGCCCCCACCCCCTGCACCCGGGGGACCTCTCCCCCCGCGCCCCGGAGAGCTCTGGGGCCAGATAAGCCGGCCGCCTGGCACTGGGCCGCGCGCGGGGCGGAGAGGTCAGGGAGGGGGGCGCGCGCCGGCGCGGGGTGGACCCCCCCCTTACACCCCACAACTTGACACAAAACCTAATAACAGCCCGGGCTCCCCGGCGCAGCGGGGCGAAA
This sequence comes from Petromus typicus, assembly GCA_004026965.1. Taxonomy (NCBI): domain Eukaryota; kingdom Metazoa; phylum Chordata; class Mammalia; order Rodentia; family Petromuridae; genus Petromus; species Petromus typicus. The sequence goes on from PVIR01009998.1 coordinate 3,980, forward strand.
CCCCACGGGAGGGCAGGGACGTGGCAAGAGCGGACCTGCAGAGCCTGTTCTGGCCTCCGAGGCCCGGGCGCAGGGTGGGGGGGCGGGCTGGGCGTGGGGGGGGCGGCGGCTGCGGCACCTTTAAGACAAGGGAGGACCCCTCTTGCCCTCGGAGAAACCAGGAAGGGAGTCGCGAGCATCATACGGGGCTTTGCTGTACTGTACGGTGACTGTAGGGGCAGTGACGCCGCCGCCGCCGGAGCGAGGAGCGCCGCGGGCCGAGCGCGAGCCCCGGGAGCGCGAACGCCAAGGACCCCGCCGGCCGAGGGCGCCCCGTCCCCGACTCCGGGCCCCGGCCCCGCGCCCCGGCCCGGCCCGAGCCCCGGCCCCGCGAGGTGAGTCCACGGCGCCCGATGGCGCGGGTGCAGGGCGGGGACTGCGGGGAGGGGGCGCGCGTGGCGCCCACCCTGCGCCTGGACCTGGGCTGGGGAGCCTTCCTGCCCCCAAGTTTCCAGACCGGGGGTCCGCCTGGCAGCTGTTCAGAGGCGCCTCGGATTAGGAGCGCGGGGACCAGGAGAGGGGATTGGGGGCGAAGTGCATGGTTTGTGCGCCCGTCCCCCCATCCCACCGGGTGTCTGGCTTTCGGGGCTCCCCAGGCGCGCATGGAGCGGGGGAGGGGAAGAGGGGCTGCATTGAGGGTGTGGGGGAAACCGGCGTGGGGAAATAGGGGGGCGCGTCGCGTGCTAACTTTGCTGCCGGGTCCGGCAAGGGGACGTTTTCACCTCCCCCCCAACCCGGTGGGGGCCTATTTGGTGTTGCGTGCATACGTTGGAGTTGGCCAGGATAGAGCTCCATGGGGGATGGGGGGGAGGGGGCTGAAAAAACAGGGAGGGGGGCTTTGCAAAGGAGGGGGAAGGGGTGGGGTATTCGAGAGGGTGGGCGGGAGGGCCAACGGGGCCCTCTGGGCGTCGTAGTCTCCTGGCCGCTTACTGCTGGCAGGTGGCAGATAGCGCGAACCACAAGTCCCAGAATGCACTGCGTCCGTGGCCCGTCGCGGCTAGCTGGGAGGAGCGGTGCGGAGGAGGGGCGGTGAGCGGCGGGTCGGCCAGCCAATGGCTACGGGCGAAGGCTCGGCGCGGCGCTGGGGGCGGAGTCCTTGTGGGGGCGGGGCCTGCGCCGGCTCCCCTTGCCGGGGGCCGGTGGCGGTCCCGGCTTCCGGCTGCGCGGCCGCGGGCCGCCCCCTCCCCGCCCCGGGCCCCTCCCGACTGTTGTGTAACTGTCCCTAGCCCCCTCCTCTCGGGCTCCCCAACCCCACAACAGGGACTCCTCCTTTCTGGGGGTGCTCCCTGGTAGGGTGCTGGCAAAGCGGCCACGCGCCGCAGGCGAGCCCGGGGATGCGCGGCCTGGCGCGGGCCGGCCGGGGCGCGGGGGAGGCGGCGGGCGGGCGGGCGGGCCCAGATCCGGGGTAATTTGCATCGCCCTCCCCCCAGCCCGGGTGGGGATTGGCCGCCGGCGGCGGGGGGTGGCGCGGGGCCAGGCGCATTGCCGCCTCCCGGGCCTTGGAGGAGCCAGCCCAGCCGCCGCCGCCGCCGCCGCCGCCGCTGGGGCAGGGCCCCTCGCGCTGCCTCGGGAAGGAGGTAGGAGCCCGCGCCTGTTCCCCCGGGGCCGGGGACGGGGCTGGGGGGGGCGCGACGTTGTGGGACAGGGCGCTTCCTGCTCCCCACCGACTCGGCCCGGCGCCTTCGTCTGCGCGCGGCCCCGATCCCCGCCCGCGCCCCCGGAGCGCGTGACCCTGTCTCCTCTGGACGGACCCCCCCCTTCCCCTTGACGCCAGGCACCACGTGCGAGCCCTGCGCCCTGGCAGGAGGGGCGAGCGGCGCGATCTGGTCCCCTCCCCCTCCCGTGCTCTCTTCCTCCCTCCACCAGCCCGGGGCTGCGGACCTGGCCAGGGGCTCAGCGAGGCCCTGGAGCCCGTGCACACCAACGGCCAGGACTCTGGCTCCCAGGAGACACCGACTCCCCCGCGCTTGGCCGTGTGACCCACTGGGGAGTCCGGGGACCGCCGCAGGACGTTGCTGTCCAACCAAGCTTAAGGCACCCAGTTGGTGCCCACTAAGTGCTTGGCGGAATGTAACGAGGAGTTGGTGGGGTGGCACAGGGAAGCAAGCAGCAGCTTCTTTCCCCCAGCGGAAGTGAGAGGTGTGCATGCCCCTTCCCCCAGCGGGCCCACCTGGCTCACCCATGGGTGGCTAGCCTTCCACCCCCCTCCTCCTCTCCCTGCCAGCTGCCTCCCGGAGCCGCCGGAGAGGGCGTCCGGGATTCCATGTCAGCCCCTCCACCCCGGGCCAGGGCCAGGGCGTAACCCTGAGTGTGCCGCTCCCACACTGGGGGGGCCTCCCTTCCACAGGCCTGATCACTTCCTATTGGCAGAAGTGGCCTAGGAGATGTTCCCCAGGCCCTGCCTGGGCAAGGGCAGAGGGCTCCAGGCGGGGGCTGTGTTCCCTCAGGGCCACCCCCATGGGGCCCTGGCTGGGCCTGCCACCTCTCAGCTGGGCTCGGGGCTCTGTTTACGGCCTACCATCTCTGTGGAGACGAGCCTGGGGGAGGGGGGGCCGAAGCCACTGGCGGCTGGAGAAGCCAAGCCTCACACCGGAAAGAGGACCCAACGAGGACACTGAAATTTTAATTCGTGGGTCACTTTGGGGGGGTATTTATTATTCAGTTCTGATTGGCTGCGTGGCGACCAGTCAGCACCCTGGCTTGGGCTGGGAGCCACCAACTCTCAGCCTGGGCAGGAAGAGCAGGCACTGCAGGGAGCCTGCAAGCCCTGGGCTTTGTGGGGTAGACTGAGGCAGAGCCTGGCCTGCGCGGTGGGGAAGGTCTGTGGGACAGTAGGAAGACCTTGGTGTATTTGGGTTTGTTCTGTTGTTTCCTTGAGGCCGTCCCATCTGGAGCTAGGTCCGCCCGATGGCCGATCTTGTTGTTATATGAGGAAACTGAGGCTGGAGAAGAGGTTCTCGGTGTGGCCGGGGAAGCTGGGAGCTTTCGAGCAACCTGGGCTGTTGCCGGGCAGGGGAGACCGCAGCGTGGGGGGAGCAGAGACCAGCCCAAGGTCACGTCCGCAGCTAGGTCTGACCCTTCTCTTGGAACCTTTCTAAAGTTGCTTGGTGGTAAGGCCCTGGGTACCTGCCCACCTGTGTCCTCCAGCACCTGTCATGAAGACATGCGTACCAAGAGCCACTCTGATTCTGTCTGAATGACATTGGGCTCAGAGAGGGCCAGTGAGACGCCCAAGGTCACTCAGCATGAGACCCGGGGCTCCTGCCTCCCAGCCTCATGAGGCAGGCACTCTGAGGTGTAGGCCGTGCCAGGTGGCAGTGAGGCCCTTTCCCACTCCTGCCCAGCCATAATCCCACCAGCCTTCACCCTGCCCAAGACCCGGGCAGCTCTTCTGAAGCAGCACTGGCCCCAGGGAAGGACCACTGGGGTGTCCCTCGCTGTGACCTTGGATGAGCCCCCTGAGCTCAGCACCTTCCTCCGCATGATGTGCCCCCCATGGAGTCTGCAGGCCCCTGAATTTGCCTCTTCCCTGCTGGAGGGAGCACCTGGGTCAGTGCCAGTCATCAAGATCTGCTTGGGTGTTGGGCAGGGGTCGCCAGCCACTTGAGATACCCTCAGAGCCCCTACCAAATAACCTTGTGCCCTGATATGCCCTGAACCACTCTGCAGCAGCTCTGAGTGGCAGAGACCAGCGGAACAGGCTGGACTGGGCCCTGCTCCACCTGGGACCCATCCAGGGTCGCCACGTCCCCTCGGCCGGCCTCAGCTTCTCTGTCAGTGCAACGGGACCACCACTGGGGGCCTTGTTGGGATATTTTCTCCAACACATTCTGGGGCTTTGCTCTCTGAGACCCTGGGAATGGCTCTGGGGAGCCCCCACCCTTGTCCTGAGGACCCCGAGTGCCTGAGCGTCCCCTGGACCCCGTCTTGCCTCTGAGTGGCCGCGCTTCTGGGCCCTTCTGGGTCCCTGGCCTCAGGGTGGGGGATCTCGCGGCCTGCTTCTACCTGGGGGCTGTGTGCTGGGGGAGGGGACAGGAGATCTGGGAGGACTAGTTGGGCTGGCCTAGTCGGTCAGGTGGCCTGTGTTCAGATTCCAGCTCTGCTGTGTGACCCGGGGGGAGTCGCCACTCCTCTCTGAACCTGCCTGCTGGAGCTGGCAGGGTGGGCATGGACTGAGGTTCTCTGTCCACAAAACCAGGACTAGACCCGGGGTCCTGTGGAGAACTCTGTGGAGAATCTGGCGCTGGTGAGGAGGTAGGCCAGAGGGCCGGCCCCTCCATCTGTCCCCTCAGCAGGCTGTGGTCAGTCACTTGGTGGAAGTGTCCCCACCTACGCCTTTCTGGTCTAACTGGAAAACAAGGCCCTGTCCCGTAGGGTGTGTGTAATGGGGATCCAGCCCGATTGTACCCATCAAAAGGGTTCCTGGAGAGCCCCTTCATCCTGGGCTTCCACCAGCTATGCCAAGCATGGGGTGCTGGAGGTGGCTCCAGGTGACAAATAGTCTGTCAGGTCACCGAGGTCTCCCTGGGCGTTTGGGATAGCAGGTAGGCTCTCAGAAGATTCTACAGAGCTGGCCCTTGCTTGCCCTGGTAACAGGAAGCTCCTTCTCTCCACCCTGTTGAGGGATGGCTAAGGCTTCCTCTTGGAACCGGCCTCCGTCGAGCTCTGGGCTTCCTGGCCCGTGATGGCACTAGGACCGTGGGAACCGGGCGGGCCTCGGCCCCACCCTGGAGTCAGGGGTCGGTGGAATCCCCAGCACTTCATCTCTGGCCCCGCAAACACACACACTTCCCACTGGGCTGCCTGCCTTCCTGCTTCTGGCCCTTTAAGGCCTGAGCAGGAAGCCCCTCCCCACTTAGGGCAATAAATGGACATGTAAAATGGCCGAGGGCCCTGTTTGCTCCAGGTCTGGCCTGAGGGAGGCTGGCTGCCTGGCAGAGCAGGAGGGCAGGGGGTGGACTGGCTGGCGGCTGACAAGCCACCCTGGGCCCTCAGTGATCCCGGCACTGGGGTGACGGCAGGGACTGGTCTCGCTACATGCGTGACCTTGGGCCGGCCGCCCACCCTCTCCAGGTTTTACCCTCTGATCCCTCCTTGGTCTGTGCTGCCCACTTGCCGGGCACGTAGTAGGTGGAAGTGGGCTGGTTTCCTGGAATAACACTCAGCAATCACGTCCTGTAGCTTGTCAGTCCTCACCCACGGGGAGCGGATGGCAGACGGGCTGGGCGAGCCTGCTGGGTCCAGCTCAGACACACAGTAGGTCCTCAGGGAGGATTCTGCTCGCTGGCCTAACAGGGCTCACATTTCTTTCCTAAGCCCTCAAGGAAATGAAGGCGCAGAAAGGTTTTCATAACATAGCTCAATACACAGCACATGAGGAGGAGCCGGATTTGAACCCAGCTAGCCCTGTGTGGCACCCAGTAGGTGTACTGGTTCCCGTCGCATTCCTACCTCTTCCTGGGTGCGGGGCAGGCACTGGGGGGCGGGGGGGCAACGCTTTTGTAAGTAGTCCCCTGCCCCTAGAAGTGCTACCCAGGAAGGCTGCAGGTGCCAGTTACCTGCCCAGTCCCCTTGATGGAGTCGTTCGTCTCCTGGGCAGGTGGGTGGGAAGAGGTTGGTTCCCAGCCCTCACCCTCTCTGGGGTCCCGGGGAGATTCCTCCCCTTACCTGCTCCCCCTTCTCACAGTCCTGGGGTCCTTCCCCAGGGCATCTGCTGCTCGCTGACTTCACCGTGTCCTGTTGAGGGCCCGAGCCGTCTGGCCACCTGTGTGCTGTATGACTTCGGCTGGGTCCCAGCACCTCTGGGCCTCTCCCGGGCTGTGGAAGGGCGAGTCCAGGGGCTGAAGCGTAGCTTGCGTCCTGCTGCTTTCCAAGGCAGTTAACAGCAAGTAAACCTGAGACAGTGGGCCGTCCTACCCGGTGGTGGGTCTCTGCACCCCTACTGTGCGCCACCGGCAGCCCAGGGAGGCCTGCTGGGGCCTGTCCCTTGCTGGGTGGCCGAGTCAGCACCATTCGCCCCCGGAAGTCCCACAGAGGCTGGGTGGGGTGGAGCTGTGGCCCCAGCCCAGGTGAGACCCCAGGCTCAGAGCCATCCTGCTGGGGTTCAGGCTGAGGCTCCCAAGGGAATAGCTATAGGGACCACTTCCAGGGACCGCTGGCCACCCAGTGCTCAGTGTGAGGAGCCACAAGGCACTCACGGGTGAAGCATAGGGGGTCCACAGCCTGTGAGGACCCAAAGGTGCTGTGCACGCCCACCTACCCCTTCCTTCCCCCACCTGGAGTCCTGGTCTGGACCCTTGTCACAAGGAGAGGCCCCCTAGGAGGCCCAGGTGGGGTGGTGACAGGGTGTGGCGGCAGGTGCCTCCTGTTCCTGAAGAGAGGGCGGGTCAGGTATTGGCAGACCAGGTGGCCAGAGCCACCTCGGGTGGGCAGGGATCAGTGCCTGGGCCCACAGGAGGTCTCTGCCCAGGACTCCTGCCCTCTCTGCGGCTGAATTTTCTCACCTGTCACATGGGACCAGAGCACTCCTGCCTCTTCCCAGGCCAAGAGGGTGAGGTTTAGGAGAACGGAGGCCCCAGAGAGGACAGACCGACATCTTCAGACTTGGCCGAGGCCTGTGACCTCACCTGTGCCAGGGCATCTTGGCCCTTGAAACCTGACGAGGCAGCCCCTGGCCCTGGGCTCTCAGCACCGGTGGGAAGCCCGGGCGGCCTTGTCCTTGTGCAGGGCAGTGGAGGAGGCACTGACAAGGCTGTGTCACTTGGACCATTTTGGGTCGCAGCCCCGAGACCCCTGAAGACACCTCCAAGCTGTCTCCTGGGGAACTCTGGGTCACTTGAGGAAGGACAGCTCGTGGGCCTGGGAGGCCATCTTGGGGGTTCTGGTGGCTGTGGCCGGAGGTCCCTCCTGTGGCGTGTGGCGCAAACCTTGGCGAGAGGGGTCAGCCAGTCTGATCTGAGCCCCATCTGCCTGCACGTGGCCCAGGGCTACGGGCCAGATAGCAGATGGTGGCAGGGGCGGGAGTCACTAGAGGGGCTCCTCAGCAGCTTCCTGGGGCATGGCGTGTGCAGGGTCCTCCCCACCCTGGCCCCCCTGCTCCCAGCAGCCACATCTGAGCCATCCCTCCCCACCGCGGGAGGCCGGGTGGAGGAAGGGGGGCCCCCAGCAGCTGGTGCGGCGGGAAGGCGGGTGGGTGGAGGGCCGGAGCCCCGGCAGTGAACAAGCCACACAAAGGCCTCTGTGTGGCCACAGCAGACCCCGCACCAAGGGCTGCCAGGGTGGGCAGACACCAACCCCTGGGTGAGACCCCCGGCCAGAGGGGTCCCGTGGCTCTCGGGAGGCTTGGCTTGGGCCTATCCCTGGGGTGAAGGAGAGCCAGCCCAGAGGAACCGGAGGAGCATGGTTGGCTTTGGGTGGCACGGGGCTCCCTGGAGAGGGCGGGGTGTTGGGGACAGGAGCCAGAGGGTTGCACAAGGGCCTGGGTGGGCGGATGAGTCATGGCTCAGGGGAAAGCGGAAAGGAGGAGGGTGAGGAGAGGGGTGGGCTGGCTGGTCCTCTGGGGCCCCGTACCTCCAGGAACCAGGGCCCATTTGACAGATGGAGAGACTGAGGCCCAGCCGGCACCAGGGCCTTGTTGTAGGCTGGATGGCTCAGCTGGGTAGGAGAGATTCGGGCTGAGTGCCTTCAGCCCTGACCCCTCCTGGGGGCCTCGCCTGGGTGTGACCTGGTTTTCCCTATTACTCACTGCCAGGCTGAGCCTGGGGGCTCTCGAGCAGAAAGAGGTTTGTCAGCTGCCATCAGCCCTGTCCCAGCGGGGCACGCCCTCTGTGCCCTTGACCCCAGCCAGATCTTGGGTCTGGGTGCCCAGGGTTCCACCTGTCCCTTTTGCTGGCTCTGAGTCCCCAGAGGAAACTTGGGTCACAGGGGCCACATTTGAGTCAGGTGCAGCTCTGTCCTTGCCAGGTGGCTGCACACAGGGGTCCCCTAAGGTCCTTTTCTCTTCCTCCAGGGAGCCAAGTTGCCAGGGCCCGGCAGGGAGACGCAGACAGGCCTGCCTCAGAGGAAGCTTGTCGGTAGTTTCTGCCTGGTACATTTCTCAGGCACCTACTGTGTGCCCCAGCTCCAGCTCCCCCTTGGACCTGGCTTCCCAGGAACTTGGTGTGTGTCAAGGTCTCCACATGTCCCTTGGCAGCCAGGGTGGGTTTCATCAGCATAGTCTCATGGGTAAAATAGGTTAGGATTAAAGCAGGGCGTGTTGGTATATGCTTGTAACCCCAGCACACAGAGGGAGGCCGAGGCCGAGGCAGGGGGGTTACCTGGACTCAAGGCCAGTCTGGGTTACATAGTGAATTCAAGGCCAGCCCGAACTGTGTAGCAAGACCAAAAGGAGATTAGGAACAGGGCACCACAGCACTTTTGTGCACAGTCAGGTAAACTGAGGCAGGGGAAGCAGGACGTGTGAGCAGCCTTGTGCACAGCTAGGAAAACAAGGCCCAGAATGGGATGACGTGCTCACAGACCTCCCCCATCCTGTAGGTCTTGGCGCGGAAGATGGCCGGCGGCGTGGATGGCCCCATCGGGATCCCGTTCCCTGACCACAGCAGCGACATCCTGAGTGGACTAAACGAGCAGCGGACGCAGGGGCTGCTGTGCGACGTGGTGATCCTGGTGGAGGGCCGCGAGTTCCCCACACACCGCTCGGTGCTGGCCGCCTGCAGCCAGTACTTCAAGAAGCTCTTCACGTCGGGTGCCGTGGTGGACCAGCAGAACGTGTACGAGATCGACTTTGTGAGTGCCGAAGCCCTCACTGCGCTCATGGACTTCGCCTACACTGCCACGCTCACGGTGAGCACGGCTAATGTGGGTGACATCCTCAGTGCCGCTCGCCTGCTCGAGATCCCGGCCGTGAGCCACGTGTGCGCCGACCTCCTGGACCGGCAGATCCTGGCGGCCGATGCGGGTGGCGATGCAGGCCAGCTCGACCTCGTGGACCAGGTGGACCAGCGCAACCTGCTACGCGCTAAGGAGTACCTAGAGTTCTTCCAGAGCAACCCCATGAACAGCCTGCCCCCCGCTGCTGCCGCCGCTGCCGCCAACTTTCCCTGGTCCGCCTTTGGAGCATCTGATGATGACCTAGATGCCACCAAAGAGGCTGTGGCAGCTGCTGTGGCCGCTGTGGCTGCAGGTGATTGCAACGGCTTGGACTTTTACGGGCCAGGTCCCCCAGCCGAGCGGCCCCCGGCGGGTGATGGAGACGAAGGCGACAGCAACCCAGGTCTGTGGCCAGAGCAGGATGAGGACGCCCCGGCCACTGCCACTGCAGGTGGTCTCTTCCAGGCACCTGTGGCCCCACCGGCCGCCACGCAGAATGGTCACTACGGCCGTGGGGGTGAAGAAGAGGCTGCCTCGCTGTCAGAGGCGGCACCTGAGCCTGGGGACTCACCGGGCTTCCTGTCGGGTGCAGCGGAGGGCGAGGACGGGGATGCAGGTGACGTGGATGGACTGGCAGCCAGCACGCTGCTGCAGCAGATGATGTCTTCGGTGGGCCGGGCAGGGGCACTGGCGGGCGGGGACAGCGACGAGGAGTCTAGGGCCGACGACAAGGGCGTCATGGACTACTACCTGAAGTACTTCAGCAGCGCCCATGAGGGGGACGTGTACCCAGCGTGGTCGCAGAAGGGAGAGAAGAAGATCCGAGCCAAGGCCTTCCAGAAATGCCCCATCTGCGAGAAGGTCATCCAGGGCGCCGGCAAGCTGCCGCGCCACATCCGCACGCACACGGGGGAGAAGCCGTATGAGTGCAGCATCTGCAAGGTCCGCTTCACCAGGTGAGTCCGTCGTCCTGCCTGTGCCCCTGGGGAGGGATGGGGCAGGGACAGCTCGGGCATGGTGGTGCTTGCTTGTGATCCCAGCACTCTGGGAGGCCGAGACAGGAGGACATTTCTTAGTGCAAGGCTCTGGGTTCAATACCCCCCGGCGCTGAAAAATCTTATACATGTGAGGGAAACCTGCCCATGATGGGATGCAGAGTCTCCCTTCTGTTTTCAGATATTTTTCTATGTTGAAGGAGAAATTCTTCATTTTCTTTGCTACGAAAGAATCAGGAAACCCGGCTACAGAAAACTCTGGTAGGTGAGGGAGGAGTCGTTGGCTTCCCTTGCCGGCATTAGTTTACTTATTTATTTATTTATTTATTTGGTCTTCAGCCATATTTTAGTTTGAGAGAGGAAGGTCTCATTGGCTCAGTTGCCAGGCACGCCGGGCGTGGTGGCGCACATCTGTAATCCCAGCACTTGGGAGGCTCAAGCTGGAGGATCACTGTAAGTTCAAGGCCAGCCTGAACTACAAATTCAGATCCTATGTCAAAAAACCAAAAAAAAGTCTTGGGATTTAGCTCAGTGGTTCCGGCGCCTGCTTTCCAAGTGCAAGGGCCTGGGTTAGATCCCTAGTAAGCACATACAACAATACTGGGCATGGTGACCCACGCCTGTAATTCCAACACTCAGGAGGAGGCAGAGGCAGGAGGATTGCTGTGAGTTCAAGGCTCGCCTGGGCCTACACAGTGAACTCAGGGCCAGCCTGAACTATAAAAGTGAGACCCTGTCTCACAAAATAAATACATACATACATACATACATACATACATACATACGTACATTTAAAAGGAGTGGTTGCCCAAGCCTGAAATCCCAGCACTTGGGAGGCAGATGCAGGATGAGTTCAAGGCTGAGTTTAGGACCAGCCTGAACTACAAAACGAGACCCTGTCTCAAAAAACTAAAAACAGGGCGGGGGTCTTGGGAGGCAGAGGCAGGAGGATTGCTGTGATGTGAGTTGGAGGCTGAGCTCAGGGCCAGCCTGAACTATAAAGCGAGATCCTGTCTCAAAATAAAGAAAAGAAAATAGTGTAACCCAGGTGAGGCTTTTGAACTGTGATCCTCCTGCCTCAGCCTCCCAAAGCATGACAGATATACATCACCATGCCTGGTTTTATTAGCATTTCTTTTTTGGTACCGGGATCAAACTTGGGACCTTGGCTTTCAAGGCGGGCAGTAGAACCACTAAGCTAAATCCCCAGCCCTGACCAGCATTTCCTGAGCACCTGCTATGTGCCAAGCCCTGTTCCAAGCACCAGGGGACGTAACAGTGGGCAGACAGGCTCAAGTCCCCATGGTGCCACCGAGGAAGGGAGCACCGGTGGAGATGTTTAAGCCCTGAAGGAACTGTGGACAAAGTGTTCGGAGCTGGCAGGAGCCTGTGCAAAGGCTCTGAGGCCAGTCTGGCTGGGGGTACTGCAGCCAGTGGAGGTGGACGGCCTGGGGAGGAGCCATGGGGCTTGATCCCTGAACTGAAGGAGTTCAAGGTCAGGCTGGCAGTTTGCAATTGGGTCTTCGGAGTCCAGAGGTGGCTGGCTAGGCCATGTGGACTGAGGGCGGGCCGGGCCCGTGGGGGCGGGGGGCTGGCAGTCAGGGACCTGGCCAGGCTGGGTGACTCAGCGTCACCCCCTGCCCCCAGCCTGGCTGCCCTGGGGTTCCCCCAGCCACTCCTCTCAAAGCTGAAGAAAGAGGCCATTGTCCCAGCTTCCCGGCCCCACCCCACAGGGACAGGAACCAGGGCCTGACCCCCTCCCCAGCAGCTGGGTGAGGAAGGTGTGGCTGGGCTGTGGCACCCTGGGGTGCCAGGTGGGGGCAAAGGGCATAGCTGGGCGGTGGGCAGTCTGCCCTTTGAGATTGGGCGCCGGAGGTCTTGGCTTCCTTCTCCAGGCAGAGTCCCCAGGTGGCCTCTGGTAAAGCGCAGGCGGGGACACCTTGGTGTGGGGGCCTATGACCTGGCCCAGCCGACCTTCCCTGCTCCCAGGGCGGGCAGTGGCCTCTCCGGCCGCAGGGTTGGCCTGGTGTCACTGGAATTTGACTTGAATTCAGCCACACGCAGGTGCGAACTGGGGCTGACCCTACCTGCCAGTCAGGGAAGCTGAGGCACAGGGCACTCTCAGTGGGCTGTTTCTCCTCAAGCCCCCTCTTGCTCCCTGGGGGCCCCTGCCTCTCCCCCTGTGTAGGCCCAGGAGCCCAGGGGCCCCTCTGAGTCACGCCAGGCAGAGCGTTGAGTAAGCAGGGCCTGTGGCAGCCGGGCTATAATTACCCGGCCGGGGCTTGGGCTGATGAAACGCGCTGCCTCCACCCCCACCCCGCCTCTGCGTGGCCCCTGCCCGCCATGCTGCCCTGGGCAGGTCATTTCCCTTCTCTGAGCCACCAGGTCTCTGCTGGGAGATCGCTGTGCATCTACACTGGGCCATCGGCCAGGGCAGAGCACCAGGAGGGTCTGTCCAGAAGGCTCTGTAGAAGTCAAGGGAAGCAGCTACCTGTCCCAGAGCTGTTCAGTCAGGAATTTGTTCCAGTCCGAGTTCTGTTGGCTCAGGCAGGGCCACAGAACTGTGGAGAAGGCAGAAAAGTCAGGTTGCAGAAGAGCTTCAAAGAGCTGTAGGGATATGGGGCTGAAGGAGCCCAGACCAGGAGCAGCATCTTTGAGGGTTGGAAAAGCCAGAGGGGCAGTGAGGCTTTGAGGTATGGATAGGAGTTTGTTCGTGTTGTGTCTGCTGGGTGTAAGAAGGAAGAATCACTGACCAGCTCTGATGCAAGGCACCTGTGTCAGCAGCACAAAGCAGTCAGGTTCCAGGCAGGGCTCCTGTGACCCAGGTCACTGCTCCTGTGCTGAGGGTTCTAGGTCGGCCCGTCAGTGTAGACCAGCTGCCTAATTTATTTAAAATTGAAAGGGAAAAAAGTGAAAACAGCTTTAGTCACATTTTATGGAGTCTATAGGTCCATTTCATTGATTAGTAGAGAACAAACCTTTTGTGGAGGAGGGGTTCTGTGAGAAAGGGTTTCACTATATGTTAGAGGCTGGTCTTGAACTCACCCTGTAGCCCAGGCTGGCCTTCAGCTTGGAGTGATCCTGTCTCCGCCTTCCGAATGCTGGGATGACAGGTGTGTGCCACCACACCTGGCTAAAAGTCTTTTAAAAAGTCCAGCACCTCTCAGTACACAGCAGCCACACGTCAAGGGCTTGAGAGCCATGTGTGGCCAGTGGCCACCATGGAGAGACAGACAGCAGTAACCTGGGCCTCATCCCCCTGGGGCTGATACGGTGAGCAGGTTTGTGGGTCGAAGGCCTCTGGTTGAGCTGGATCCATGCTGTTCCCCGTGGGGCAACAGGGGAGTGTCAGGTGTCCGTAGGGTGTGGGGCCAAGGCGGTGACATTGGGCCCCAGATTTGACAGTGAGGATCTGGGGGAACTCTGTCTGGGGATAGCATGTCCAAAGGCCCTGGGGCAAGCTGTGTTCGGTGTGTTGGAGCCGCAGCCAAGGAGCCAGTATGGGCTGGTTTGACCTGTTGGAGGGAAGGGGAAGGTAGGCAGGGCCATGTTGCCCTCGGGTGGGGACTCTGGCTGTGGTGACTGACTGCCCTCAGACTGAGGGGTTTCTTGAGTTACAGGACTCTCCTTGACTGCTAAAACCAGAATATTGAGTCACCAGGCCGGGGAGTTAGCTCAGTGGTTCCGGCCCCTGTCTTGCAAGTGCAAGGGCCTGGGTTTGATCCCCGGTAACCACATAACAATACTGGGCGTGGAGACTCACCCCAGCAGCAATCAGAACCACACACCACAGTGCTGGGCGTGGTGGCTCACGCCTGTCATCCCAGCACTCGGGAGGCAGAGGCAGGAGGATTGCTGTCATGTGAGTTTGAGGCTGAGCTCAGGGCCAGCCTGAACTACAAAGCGAAACCCTGTCTGAAAAAACCTAAAAAAAAAATTGGGTCACCCTGCCTGTCACCAAATAACCCCAGCAACAGGCTCTTGCAGAGTGCCAGCACCTTTGCTCACCTGGTTGCCTATAGTATTTTCTGCACTGAGACGGGGCTCAGAGACACATTCCTGCCACCACAGCAGCTCAGAAGGCTGAGGCAGGAGGGTTGCACCTTTGAGCCCAGTCTGGGCAGATTAAAAATTTAGCAAGATCTTGTCCCGAATTAAACAGTGAGAAAGCCTGGGGGTATAGGTCAGTGGTGAGAGCTTGCGGAGCATGTGGGAGGGAGGCCGTGGCTCTGCCCTCTGAACTTTTTTGTTTTTTGCTCTTGTTTATTTTTTGAGACAGGGATTCACTAAGTCGTTAAGTTGCCCAGACTAGCCATGAGATTTCTGTCTTGTTGCCTCAGCCTCCCAGTGCTGGGATTACAGGTGCGTAGCACCATGACCGGCTCTGCAGAAATTAAATAGAAGAAAAGGGGCTGGGATGTAGCATGGAGATAGTTCATCAGAACAAATCCTGGCCCTGTGGTGGAGGCCCTTTGTCCTCCCCTCCTGAGTGTAACGGAAAAAGCGGTCTAGAGAGAGTTCAGTGAGTGCCCGGGTCCCCGCAGGGGGGCATGCCGGAGTCTCCGGCTGCATGCTGACCGAGTGTCCTGCCGTCCCGTCCCCGCAGGCAGGACAAGCTGAAGGTGCACATGCGGAAGCACACGGGTGAGAAGCCCTACCTGTGCCAGCAGTGCGGCGCCGCCTTCGCGCACAACTACGACCTGAAGAACCACATGCGCGTGCACACCGGCCTGAGGCCCTACCAGTGCGACAGCTGCTGCAAGACCTTTGTGCGCTCCGACCACCTGCACAGGCACCTCAAGAAGGACGGTTGCAACGGGGTCCCTTCGCGCCGAGGTCGCAAGCCCCGTGTCCGGGGAGGCGCCCCCGACCCCACCCTGGGAACCGGCCTGCCACCCCCGGGCGCCCCCAGCTCCGTGCCCCCCGGCTCCCCCGACGTCGCCACCGCCACCGCTGCCGCCACCACAGCCCGGCGCAATGGCCAGGAGAAGCACTTTAAGGACCAAGAGGAGGACGAGGAGGCCACCAGCCCCGACGGCTCCTCGGGCCGGTTGAATGTAGCGGGCGCCAGCGGTGGAGATGACAGCGGAGGTGGCCCCGGGGCCACCGCCGACGGTAACTTCACAGCCGGACTCGCCTAAAAACCAAAAACAGAAACCCGAGACAGAGAGAGAGAACGGGAGAGCGAGAGAGAGCTAACCACCCACCACCCCCCAAAAAAACACAAAAAAAGAAAATCTATCTATATACAGATATCTATATCTATATATATATATATATATATACAGATATATATATATGAGCGTCACGGATCTAGGATAGTGCTTTTCTCCAATTCTTCTCCTTCCTGACGTCTTTCTCCCTCTGCAGGGCCCTCTCCTCCCTGGCTCCTGTGTCCCCCTTCCCAGACTCCATCTGGATGTCACTGACTGGGTTTCGGGACTTGGTGTGGGGGGGCTCTGTGGGGCACAAGGATTCCGAGCCTCCCCCAAGCCCTAAACCTGGGTGTCCAGTGTGGGGTCTGGGGCCCCATCCCACGTCTGGGCTGGGGCGACGGCGAACTTTGGGGAGGGTTCCAGGGACTGGGGTGAGTTCTTTCCCCTTTCCCTGCTGGTTTCTATGAGTCTTTCAGACAAGACCTTAAAAATGATTTCTGTCTGCTCTGAGCGGACGTTAAAATGGCCCCTGCCCCGACCCCCCACCCTTCTTCCTCAGGGCACTTAGCACGGGGAGTCTTCCCGCTGATTCCCCCGACGGCCTCCCCCTCCACCCCGCCTGTGGCCTGGCTCCTCTGCACCTCCTGGCCGCTGAGACACAAATCTATTTATTTCTGGGCCTGGAGAAGGGGGCCAGGACCGTGGGGCCAGGGGGCACCAGGGTGGCTCTAGGGCATTCTGCCACCTTCCTTCATGGCACTTACAACTGGTGGGACCCCAGGGCCACCCCTCAGGGCGCCCCCGCACGTCCTGACCCAGGCCCCCAGCCCTAACGTTTAGAGCCGAAGCTTCTGGCTTGCCCCTCGACCTGAGCCCCTCCCCGACTTTTTAAAGCACTTTTTAGATTTTTTTTCTTTTCCTCCTTAAAAAAATTTATATATAGATATATATAGATATATATATATATAATATTTCCTAGAGGAGCAGGCGACCGTGCGGGGTGACTCTGGCCAAGATTGGAGGGGACCCAGGGTCTCAGGAAAGCAGGGACAGGAGATTGAGCAGGGGAGAGTCCAGATGTCCAATGTCACAAAAGCAATAAAAAAAAAAAATCAAAGATTTTACAAAATGGAAAGGAAGAAAACAAAACAAAACAAAAAATGACCACAACCAACCACATCAGAAGTCTTGGCACTTTGTAGCAGAACGGGTACTTTATCTTAATTCTTAATTTAAAACTATGTTTACAAGTTGTAACCAACTTCTATGAAAAGTTGAAAAGACAAAAAAAAAAAAAAGAGAGAGAGAGAGAGAGAAAGCAAAAGAAAATTCCTAAACGTCAATTTATTTTTGTATAAAACAATAATAAAAAAAACCCACCACAAAATGTAGAATCCACGTCTGTTCCCCAAGGCCGAGGGGGGGGGTGGACAGGAGGCCATCGGAAGGGACCAGAGGAGCTCTTGGGGTGCCCTCTGCTGCGGGAGCCCACGCCAAGGGTAGGACCTTGGGGGTCCCCCAAGTTGGTGCCATGTCAGCCCTGCCTTCCCGTCCTGTCCCTTTTTTTGTCTTTGCCCCCCTGCCTGATAGCCACCCCTTTCATGGCACCTTCTTTTCGCCCAGCTCAGGGATGGGCCCGAGACAGGACTGGCCTCCCGACCAGCCCGACCAACCCACCTGCCCCGTGTCCTCACCGTCTCTGCCCCCAGCGTGGCCATCCCCCTGCGTGGCCACCAAGGGGCTGCCATATTGGATGTGCTGTGTCCCCTCGACTTCCTCCCCAAGGGGCAGCAAGGACAGGGGTCCCCTCCTCCAGGGCCTTACACCTCCCTCTCCAGGCCCCCTCTTTGTATTCTAAAGGCACTGACTGTAACCCGGGGACTGGCACCTGCTTCCCCCCAACCTCTGGCCCCCCAAAAGGCCCAGGACATACTGGGCCACAGGCCACGGATACAGCCTGGGGTTGGGGGATGTCGCTGCCAGACGCCAGGATGCCTCACCTCAACCCTGTCCTGTCAGCGCAGAGCCCGACGGGGGACCCGATAATAGATGCTGTGCTTGGACCGAGACCCCTTTCCTCTTGATGCCCAGTGGGCAAGGAGGGGTGTCCTTGCATGTCCTCACTCCTGTCCCCTCCCTAGCAGCCTGTCTGTGACACACGTCTTCTGTCTTGCTTTTGTTTTTAAAGGGAAGCTTTTTAAGAAGGCCACTTTTGATATTGTTTCTACTGGAGAGTTTGTCTTTCCTTCCCCTCCTTCCCAGCCCATCAGCTCCCCGAGATGTCTCAGGATTCCCTTCTAGGGTCTGCAGAAGGGCCAGGCCCGTGGCTGGGTGGTGCCGGCTGCGATTGTACCCGTGTCACCAGATGAGCTGTTCTGGAGAAGTAACTGCAGTGTGAGCAGAGAACCCCCCACCAGCCCAGTCAGGGAGCTCGGCCTCTTCTCACAGAGGTCTTCTGAGGGGTGAGTTCTCTTTCCCCCACATACACCCTCTTCGCAATAAAACCGACTCGCAAATCATAGATGTCGTCTTGGCCAGTGGAGGCCACCAGATTTGTGGGACAGCCCTTGGGAACTCTGGTAGGAAAGGGGGCTGAGGCCGGTCAGCAACACTTTAACACAAACCTCGGGAATTGCACTAAGCCCCCTCCCCAGCCCCGCACTAGCTTCCGCTTCCCCTGCCCGCCCACTCTGCCTTAACCGCCAGCCTGTCCTGGGGGCCGCAGTGTGTGCATGGGCCCAGAGCCGGGACCCCCAGCCCCGCCCGACCCCAGCTCCGCGCAATCACATACTGTATATAGACGTGGATCGATTTTATTTTTATTCTTTAAATTAAGGTCGTGATAAAGTGTTGCCAAAGATACTGCTGAATTTTTCTCGTTTCAGGAAAAGATGTTCGAGGAGGGTCGGGTGTACTTGTTTGGGCGGATGCAGAAAGGGTTTTGGGGTTTTTTTGTTTTGTTTTATTTGGTTGTTTGGGGTTTTTTTGTTTTGTTTTGTTTTGTGTTTGTTTTGTGTTTTTTTTTCTTTTTAACTGCCTGGTACAAAACAACAAAAAAAAGAAAAAGTGAAATTGTTATTTCCATCCTCATGGTGATGTTGCTTGGATGACTGCGCGAGTGTGTGTGAGAGCAGGAGGTCCAGGCTGGGGTGCTCCAGGCAGGGGTCCCCGGAGTTGGGGAGGGAGCTGGCCAGAGACCCTGGCCTGGCGCCCCCCAGCCTGTGGGGACCCCTGAGGGGGGAACATCCCCGTCCAGATGCCGTTCCTTGCCTCCCCCCCACCCCGCCTTTTGAGATTAAGGGGGAAAAAAAAGTAAAAAAATAAAAATGAAAAAAAAAAAAAAAAACCTAAACCAGTGAATGTAAAATGCCAGACCAGGCCCAGCCTGGCACAGGTGTGGGCCTGTGCCCTACCAGGCTACGGCAGGCGATACCAAAGTCGGCTCGGCCGGGAGGCCCCCCCATGTGGCCATGAGGCCCCCCTTGCTGTCCATTTGCTTCCATCTGAGGAGATCCTCCTGTGGTAAAGTGGGGGTCCCCAGCTCTTTCCTGGAGGCAAATGGTGGCCAGGAAGACTTGCCGCTATTCGGTCTGGGGCTGTGGTGGGCATAGTAGTCATGTGGGGTTGGGGCAGAGGTCACCCCCACCGCTGAGGACACACACAGTCCAGGCAGCCAGGATTACTGGAGGCGAGAAAGACCGAAAGGAAAAACAAAACAAAAAAGTTAAAAAAAAAAAGAAAAAAGAAAAAAAAAAAAAAGCAAAAATCCTATTTTTTGAGAAAGAAAGATATTTATATTTGCAGTTTTATTTTAAAAAGTTATTTAAGCTGAGGAAGCGGCCTTCCCAGAGGTGGGGTGGGGGCTGGTGCAGGACGGGTCAGGGGCCTGGGGGTTCAGCTACCAAGGCCACAATCTCAGAGTTCAGACGGCTTGCACTAAATACAGAGATTTACATTGGGGGCCTGGGGGGTAGCAGGGGCAGGAGGCAGGGGGCTGGGGCTGCCCGGAGCTGCGCATGGGACTCCCGATGCCCAGGTGCCCCTGCCCTGCCCAGGCCCAGCGTGAGGTGCCTTGGACTGTAGGGGCTGGGCCTGGCGAGTGGAGGGCAGGGCGGGGCGGGTACAGAGCACAGCAGAGCAGACATTCCATAGACTGTATTTGAGAGTCTTTATAATAAAGTGTGGGAGATTTAAAAATTTCAATTGATAAAAATGCACTTTTTGGGGGTGGGGGGAGACGCTTTAAAAGTAATAAACAAAACAGACAAAAGAAAAAAAAATCATTTTCTTGTATATAAAAAGAAAAAACAAAAAACCACTAAACGCAGCCTGTTAAGACCGCTGCTGCCTCCTTGCTTGATTTTGATGTTCTGCGTTTTCTTGGGGGGTCGGGGTAGCGGGGAGGGAGGATCTGGGGGGTGATTCGAGATCCTTCTCTAGGGCTCCCTTAACCCTGCGGGTGGGGGCCAGGCTGGCCCCGAGCTCGCGTTTCTCAGGCCCATGCTGGGCCTTTCCCTCGGGCCCTGGACAGACTGGCTGGTGGTTGGGATGTGGTTGGGGTCCTGGGAGCCTGAAAGATGGGGGCCTCACCTGGCAAGGTGACCCATAGCCTTGGGCAGACATGGGCCAGCAGGACGTGGAAGGTGCCTGAGACTTAGGGGGGTACAGGCGAGCAGGGAGAACCTGCTGGGCGGGGTCCCTGGGCACCTCCAGCCTGGCCCTGCAGGCTGCCAGATACAGGGCCCGGCCGGAAGCCTTAGCTGGCTGGGGACCACTTCCTGTCCCTCAGGAGGAAGTGGGCCCGGGGCCTCACTGGGAAGTGGCTCCTTACAGCCACCTACAGTACCCCCTCCCTGCTACCCACCCTCCGCTGTCCTCTGCAGCTGGCAAGGCTGGTGGGGTGGGGCCTTCAGCCTGGCAAGCTTTTCCTAGGAGCCACCACCCAGCCCCATTACCTCCAGTCACGTGGACCCTCTGGAAATGCAGTCACTCGCATAACTGCAGTCACCTGGAGACGGAGCCTAGGGGGACAGGGCCTCTGGAGCAGGACACCGGAAGGAAGCAGCCTCAGCGGGCAGTGGCTCAGCCCCCTCAGGCCTCCTCACCCGGAAGATCGAGAGTCCCTCATGCAGAGAAGCTCCGTATATTGAATAAGTACCTGTGACCCTCACCTCTGGATTCCAGAACATTCATCATCCTAAAAGAAGCCCCGCGCATCCCCATGATCCGTCCCACCCTATGCTACTTCCTGTCTGCAGTCGCCTGGTCCTGGGCGTTTCCTGTCCATGGAGCCCACACTGCCTTGTGTCATGCTGCTCACTACGCAGAGTCCTCGAGGTCCATCCGCACTGTGGCGAGTGTCACAGCCCTTCTAAATGGGGATGACTCCATGTGTGTCCTCCACACGGGAACAGATCTGTGCCCGCGCCCGCGCAGCCATCCACACAGGCTCCAGTGTCTACCCGCATGTGCCCACCTCAGCTGCGGGCTCAGCAGTGGAACTGCTGAGTCACCGCGGGCGCAGGCCTTCCCTGCAGTGCTGGGTGGGGAGCCCCAGCCTCCGTGTGTGCGGTGAGCGCTTCCACGGGGCCCAGCCCGAGCCCAGCTTGGGTCTGTCCCTGGCTCTTTCCCACCTTGCACCCACCGCGGCTGTGACCGGCTGTGACCGTTCTCTGATCTCCGCATCCTGTGGCCCTCAGCTGCCCTCCCCTTCTGCCGGTGATCACTTGAGCCCGGGCTGGCTATCTGTCCACCCAGGCAGACAGGGCCACTCTTGGAATTTGGAGGGGGCCACGCCACCCCGCTCAGCCCTGGCCTCACACCCCCCAACAGAGGCACCATTTAAGGCCAGAGGGTGACAGGACCCTCATAAACCGTCAGCTGAGGGAAACTCCTGGGAGGGGCCCTCATCCTCGCCAGCCCGGCCCTGCTGTGGGAACCACACAACACACGTTAAGGCAGGAAGGGCACGGAAGACACCTGTGATCCCAGCTCTCAGGAGGCTGAGGCATGAGAACCCCTGCAAGCTGCAGGCCAGCCTGAATCAAATGAGTTTAAAGGCAGCCTGATCTACAAAGCAAGACTATCTCAAAAGCAAAAACAAACAGGACACAGAGGAACAGATGCCTTGGTGGCTTTATGTTGACCTTTTTTATTTGCATTTTTAAAAAACAATTAAATTAGAATACAAATATTAGAAAAGAACGGCCCTCGCTGCCCATGCGGGCGGCGGCCGGCTGCAGCGGAGTTCATACAGTTAAGACTGAATGCGCCCTTGTCCGGACCGCAGTCCCCTCCTCTAGACCTGAAATGATATTGCTTCCTGATTTAGGACAGTTCTGCTCAGACAGGGAACTGGGGTGGATGGGGTAGGAAAAGTACAACAGAGGGGCTGGGCTGGGGGTTGAGAGGACCCCTGGCTGCCCTCACTGTCTCCTGGGGAACCCCGAGGCCCAGGACCTGGAGGGCAGGCAGGGCCCAGAGCCCCCAGGCCTGGCAGGAGCGGGGCAGGGGGGCTGGAGGGCAGGCCCTGCCGGTCCTGTTGGAAGATCGAGGCTGGGGGAGGAGGCGCCAGGCGAAGCCTCGTACCCGTGGAAAAACCCAAGAGCGAGAAGACGGGAGGGGAACCACCCCAAATCCTGCGGGCCCTGGGGACCCCGATGGCGGGGGCTGACATGGACATCGGTGCTGTTCCTAGGGAGTTAACCTGAATTGGAGTTACCGAGGTAGCTGGCTTAGGAAACGGAGACCCCCACACGCCACACAGTGCCGCACCTGGGGCCCCTGCCTCCCCCGGGGAGGTCCTGGCCGCCGCCGGGTCTTCAAAATACCAAGTTATTGCACTTTCAAAAAATACATGTCTGTGGCGAACCCCTCCCCGGCCCCTCCCGCCCCCCACTGCCCACCCCAACCCACTCCATGGCTTCGTAGCTAAACTGCAGAGAGGGGCAAGGGAAAAGACGCCCACAGAGGCAGGGAGGTCTCAAGGGAGCCGGCCCGTCCCCATCTGGGTCCCTGGACATCAGCCGGAATGGTCGTGGGGAGGGGACGGCGGTGGCTTCCCAGGTCCTGCGTACCGCCCCTCCCTGGGTTCAGCTGTCAGGGCCTGGGCTCTGGCCGGGGTGGCTGCGGTGTGGGTGGCTTGCCTTGTTTTTTAAGAGTTTAAACCTTTTTGTTTTTTGTCTGTTTCTTTTTTTTTTCTTTTTCTGTTTCTTTTTTTTTTTTTTTCTGTCATTTTACTGTTTTTAATCCCCGGAGAGGAGAGTCCAGAGGTCCAGAGGCAGGAGCCAGGGACAGGGATGCGGAAACAAATGGAACAACCAGAAGAAAAGCCGACTCCCTCCCCCGGCACCAGGCCACCCGCCCTCCGCACTGAGCACCAGAGAAGCTGCGTCTGGCGGCGGCGGCCGCGGCCAGGTCAGCAGGCCGGCACCAGGCCCTTAGGCAAGGGGCAGCGGCGCTTGGGCCGGGGGCCTTCTTCGTCCTCCTCCTCCTCGTCCTCATCTTCTTCTTCCTCCTCCTCCGAGGATGACGAGCTGTCTAGCGTGAGGTCCACTACGTCAGCACCCGGCTTCCCATTCTCCACGTTGCCCACTGGGCCCACCCCACCACCTGTGGTGCCCAGGGCCATGCCACCGCCGGCACCGTTGACACTGGGGGTGGGCACCAGCCCATTGGTGTCCGAGGTGCCTGTGGCAATAGGGAAGGAGACACACGTTTGAGACATTTCTGACGCACAGCAGGAGCCGAGTCTGGCCACCTGCCCCTGGAGATCAGCATGACCCAACAGTGGCTCTGCACAGAAACGCCCAATGGAGGTGTGTGGCAGAGGCTCCCAAGTCCCAGCCCAGCTTGGGCAAAAGACTTACTGGGACCCTATCTCACAATAAAAAAAATTAAGAAGAGCAGGTAATGCAGCTCAACAGCAAAGGCCCTGGATGCAATCTCCAGGCCTGAGAGACAGAACAAGAAAACACACAGCAGCAGGACCTGGGCTGCCAGTCCCAGGGTGCCAGCAGACTCACCAAGCACCAGGATGGGGCCCTGGGGGCTGCAGCTGCGCTCCTTCTCCGCACTGAGGGGGCACCACGAGCCGTCGGCCAGGAACTCGATCTCATCGGCGTCCTCACACTCGCTCAGGATCTTGGATAGGAGCCTGGGGCGAGGCACACGAGCGGCTGACAGGGCTGCACGCTTACCCTAACCCTGGACCCCACGCAGCACTCAACTGCTCATCATGGTGCCCTGAGACCCGCAGATGGGGAAACACGTGGCCCCCGGCGGGGCAGCGCAGTCCCAGAGTCATGAGACCGGCATGCCCAGTTTCAGGACCACAACCCGCAGAGAAGTGTTCCCTAAGGATGGGGCTGAGGTGTCCCAGGGGGATTCCAGGAGTCATTCCAGAAGCTCAGGCAGCAAAGCAAGGTGCTATCGCCTGTGCAACAGTGCCTGAGCCAAGGACACCCCTCTAGACAGCCTTGGGGCTGCACCTGGGGCCTGGGTAAGGGGGACCAGGGCCTGCAAGGGGCACCGCCACCTGCCCTGGACCTGGCAGCCTTGAGCTGTCAGTGCTGCCCCTGGCAGGGGGAAGGCAGCTGCCAGGCTGGAAACAGAGCACTCATTCAGGCCCAGCCCACGTGCCTGGTCCCGGGGCCAGGCCGCACGTGGGGGCACTGGCTGGACCCTTCAGGGTGGACCTGGACCCAGCGTGGGCTAGCCCTGGGTTCGAGTCACCAGGCTGTGTTGAGCCTCAGTTTCTTCATCAGTAAGGTGGGAATCTGAGGATGCAGTTCAGTGGCCAGCTCTTGCCTGGCATTCCAGGCGAAAAAAGGGCAGGAATGTCCAGGGCCTGATCCTGTCCATCGGGGAGCAGAGCACCAACCCCCAGGACATCTGGCCCCAGAATCTGGGGTCGAGGCCCTTGGTCCGCCCAGTCTCAGGTGTGTGGCAGTTCAAGAAAGCTGAGACGGAACCTTGTACCCTTCCCAGCAGTGGCTCTGGGGATGGGGGGGGGGGTGTGTGGCCAGTGCCTGGCAGGAGTCTAGTCATTGACGCAGACAACGGGGCTCAGTTTCCTGAAACCTAAGATCAGGGCAGTTTCCCTTTGGGGGAGCAAGGACTCGCCCTACCCTCTGCAGCAGGGGAAGCCTCACAAATCACCCACCGGCTAGAGCCACTTAGGCGAAGCCCGCAAGTGGACACGGCACCTGTCCCCACCTTTATGTGAGGAAGGGCAGAAGGGGATCATAGGGGCTCTTGGGCCCCTTCCTACTCAAGCGGGACCTGGGTCGCCAAGCTCCAGGTCACAGGGCTGGGTGGCCAGCCAGCATGGCAAAGGCACTGATGAGTCCCCCAGGGAGGAATCGGCCTCTGTGCCACGGACCGCTAACGCTGTGTGGCTGTGGCACAGGCCCGACGCATGATGAGGGCCTGGAGAGCCAGGGCCCAGCCAGGCGGTGCAGCCCAAGCCTCACCCATCTATGATGAGCTGGTCGTAGGGAGCCGGTTTGTCACACACCGGGCACATCCAGGTGGGCTTCTTCTCATTCATCTGCAGGTAGAACACGGCGTCGAAGCACTGCAGGTGTGCACAGGTCTCCGCGCGGCAGGGCACCGAGAGCCGCATCTTCACCAGCTGTGGGCACGAGGAGCAGAATGAGCGCATTCTGCCACCGCATCCAGCCCTGTTCCCACTGTCCTGCCACATCATCCTCTCCCTACTGCCATGGGGCACCAAGGGGACAAAGCCAAGGCCAGCCCTGCCCTCCAGGCCTCTCGTGACGGAAGAACCAGCTATCCTTTGTGACCGAGAACCTACAGGGCCACATGGCTCTAGTGGAGGGCAGGGCCCGCTGCGCCCACTCACCGGGCAGATGAGGGAGACCCGCACGCCAGTGGTGGCGATCTCACTGTCAGGATCCAGACGCAGTTTCTCCTTGACTGTGGGGAAAGGATGGGTGAGGTCAGAGAAGGGACTGGGAAGCCAAGGCTCAGTGACTCCCACATGGCGCACTTCCCTGACACGAAGGCCCGGAGTCAGGCTGCACAACCCAGGGCCGCATCACTCCCCTTGAGCTCCTTCACTGGCCGGCCTTCTGCTGACTCGGCGCTCTCGAGAACATCAGACAGCGTGCGGCCACCCACGGCACCCTCTGTGTGCCCTGCTGCCATGGCCACTGGTGCACTTCTCGGGGACACAGCGGGAACTACAGCTGGCTGCCCTGCCTGAAACAGGCCCTCAGCCTCCCTGCGGCCCAGTCTGGGAAGCACAGCTTCCTCAAGGCCTGCACAGAAGCCCTGCACCGTCCGGAGGCACCCTGCGGAAGGACGCGGCCTCTGCCACGGACTGGGGCTGCCCACAGGCAGGTGAGGGCCCAGAGAGAGACGGCCCGCCACAGGAAGACACCAGGACCTGGGCACCTGAGGCCAGCCTGGGTGCCACATGAGAAGACCACCCCATCTGCTATGAGCCAGCTGGGTCCCTCTGAGGTTTTCGTGGTCTCAATATATAGTACAGGTTGGCCTTGAGTCTATAGCAATCCTCCTGCCTCAGCCTCCCAGAGTCCTGGGATTACAGGGGTTGTGCCACTATACCCAGCAGGCTCCGGGGTTTTTTAACACTGTCCACACAAGTACTAAACAGATTAAAGGCCAGCCCGATTCTCTTCCTCTCCGGTCAGTATCACCCTCACCCATTCACTCCGCCAAATCCCACCAGCAGGAACTCTTGCAAGCTCCACACCGGGGCAGGTCACACCTAGCAAAGGTACGATCCTGTCCCCCTGGCAGCGCCAGCCACAGCTTTGTGCTCACCTAGCGCTTTGCACAGCTCCGGGTGCTTCACACCGATGGTTTCCAGCCTCTGCAGCAGCTCCGCTGAGGTCAGCTGCCTCACTAGGTAGAGGGCAGCTGAATAACTCTGTGGGGGGGCGGGGTGTCAGAGGGGCGGGGCGATGGATGGGGCAGGGCAACAGGTCAGCCCAGCAGGTGCACTCACCTTGCCATAGTTCCCCCAGGTGACGGTGATGCGGTTGGTGGCAGAGGACAGGTACATGAGGTGGGTGAGGTTGATGGGGCGGCAGGGCCTCTTGGGCTCCACTCCGGGCTTGTTGGAGGGGTAGTAGCCCTGTACAGGAGGACCAGGGGCTCAAGCTACCACCCGGCATATGCAATGACCTCTCCACCAGCCCTGCCCCCTCTGCTGCCCAGAAGGGCTCCTCACCGGGACCGAGCAGTAGCTGTGGTTGACCTTGACTGCGATGTTGGGCGGATACTGGTCCTCCTGAGGGCAGCTGGTGTCTGAGTAACAGATTCTGCAATGACAACGGGGACCATGGGGCTGCTTTGGGGAGGAAGGGATGGCCACTGAGCAGGGGTAGGGAAGGAGCCAACTGTACAGGACCCAAGATCCCAGGGACAAGGCCCCGGCTGGGCAGTACATGGTGCTCGTGTCTGTCACACACAGGAGACAGCAGAAGAGGCAGCTTCGACGTGCAGAGGAGAAGGCAGGGCTGTGGCACAAGCACCGGGTAGGAAGGGTGTGCCCTAGGGCACAGGCACCCCTGGGCCTACCTTAGGACGACCTGCACGGCCTTGACTCCAGGCTGCAGCTCTCTGTGAAGGAAGACAGTGATCAGGAAGCTAGACAACCGGCCCAGTGACCACCAGCTGGACAACTGGTCTCCCCTGCCCCCATATTCCACCCCCATACAACTAGGAAGATGCCAACCATCCTGGCCCACGTGGGGGAGAGGCACTGCTTGCCCCAGGTGCAGGAGCGCTGCATGGGCAGGGGGTGGGGGTGCTCACACCTGGAGTTCCGGATCAGCTCCACCTGCCTGGGCGTCAGTGCGAAGATGCAGGGACTCTCTTGTAGCTTTTCGTTATTCTGTGGGACTGAAGGCGGACAGGGTCAGGGCTGCGCTGCTTCCTGGCCAGTGCCCCATGCCGGCCCCTCCTAGGACTAGGACAGGAAATGGATGGAGACAGGGCCCCTCAGGATGACCTCTCCTCTGGGGCCATTCTCCGTGACCTGTGATTCTGGGGACACAGTCTTGCTGGCTCCCCCTCCCTGAAGGCCCTCAGTGCACACAAAGCAAAGGAGGAAGAGAGATGTCTCACTCCCTCTCCCTTGGGTGGCGCAGGTCCTGGCTTCCCTTCTCCAGCCACTTCAGCTGCCCTGAGCACTTGAGCCAGTGCGGGGGACCAGGGCCTCGGAAGCAAGAGCGGCTGCCGCACACCGCACACCGCACACCGGGCCTCACTCACAATCACATAGCACCTACAGAAGCTGAGGCCTGCAGGGCTCTTGCAGGGAAGGGAGCACGACCATGACCTGCCTGGGTCCTCCCGCCCCGTTACAACTGATGCTGTAACTGACGCAGACAGGACCGAGTGTTTGAAGCCAGAAGGAAACAACTTCCCAACACTTGTGCGATTTTTCCAGAGGGCAAATTAGACTGCACTTCCAAAGCTTAGAGTAAAAAACAAAAACCTAAGCCTGGTGGTGCACACCTGTAACCTGAGCACCTGGAAAGCTGAAGCAGGAGCCCCTCAAATTTAAGGCCAGCCTGGGCTACGTCGTGAGTTCTGAACCAGCTCCTGATACGTAGTGAGACTGTATAAAATAATAAGGAAATGAAACGTTTTCAGATGAGTGATTTAGGCTTCCTCCCTGAGAAGCTGGAAAAAGAGGTGTAAATGAAAGGCAAAGTCACAGAAGGAAGGAAATGACAGAGATAAAGATGTAAACCAAACAAGGGCAAAAATGAACAGAACCAAAGCTCTTGATCACACAGCTGGACTGAAGCTCAGAAACAACGGCACGGACACCAACTGTCCACACCACCCGGAAAGGGACGGGGTGGGACAGTAGCAGACTCCACAGCGGGTAAGTTCAATCCGAATGCGAAGACCTCGGCACCAACCAATCTGAGAGCGTGATGAGAAGGACTCAGTTCCCCAACACAATGCCACCGGACAGGCGCCAGAAGACACCGAAAGCCAGAGAAGCTCTTTACTCATTAAAGAAATCAAATTCACTGGGCCTGGGGTTTAGCTCAGTGGTTCCAGTGCCTGTCTTGCAAGTGCAAGGACCCGGGTTCGATCCTCGGTAACTACATACACCCAGCAGCAATCAGTACCACCTACTACAGTGCCAGGCATGGTGACTCACGCCTGTCATCCCAGCACTCGGGAGGCAGAGGCAGGAGGATTGCTGTGATGTGAGTTTGAGGCTGAGCTCAGGGCCAGCCTGAACTACAAAGCGAGACCCTGTCTCAAAAAAAAAAAGAAAAAAACAGAAAAATTTAAAAAAAAAATAAAAAAGGGCTGGCCTTCAGTGGTTCCAGCACCTGCCTTGCAAGGGGAAGGGCCCGCATTTGATCCCTGCTAGTAATCACATACAACAATGCTGGGCACAGACTCACCCACCAGCAATCAGCACCACATACCACAGTGGCGGGCGTGGCGGCTCCTGCCTGTAATCCCAGCACTTGAGAGGCAGAGGCAGGAAGACTGCTGTGAGTTCGAGGCTGAGCACAGGGCCAGCCTGAACTACAAAAGTGAGACCCTGTCTCAAAAAAAAAAAAAAAAAAAAAGCGCAGGCCTGAGGACGTAACTCAATAGCACTATCCCTACCTCACAAGTGCAAAGTGCTGAGTTTGACCCCTGGTAGGGGGTAGGGTGGGGTAGGGCCCTGGGGCTGGCTAGGGTAGTGGTACACATCTGTAATCTCAACAGGAGGTTGACTAGGTGCATCACCTAGACCAGCCTGGGCTACATAGTAAGGTTGGGGTCAACTTGAACTACAATGCAAGACCCTATCTCAATCAATTAATCAATCAATCAAATTAAAAAAAAAAAAAAAAGGGCTGGGGGTGCAACTCAGTGCAGAAGTCCTGGGTTCAACCTCTAGTACCAAAAGGAAAAAAATATGAAAAAGAAAATTACAAATACATATTGTTCACAAACACAAAGATACAAAAACCTCTAACAAAATGGAAGGTCATGCTTGTAATCCCAGAACTCTCTAAGCCAAAGCAGAACTGCCTAGAATTTCAGGCCTGCCTGGGGTCCACAGCAAGACCCTGTCTCAAAAATGACACAAACAGAAAAAGGGTAACATATATCCCAGATCCCTGAGGTTTGTCCCAGGAATGTAAGTTTGTTTTCATTTTTGCTTTGTTTTGTTTGATACTGGGACAGAGGAACACCCTCAGCCCTTTTCTTTTAAATTTTGAAACAGTCTTATTAAGTTGCCCAGGCTGGCCCCGAACTTGAGGTCCTCTGCCTCAGCCTCCAAAGTACTGGAGATGACAGATGTCCACTACCATGCCGGCTGGCCCAAGGATGGTGTGGAAACTCCACCGCTGCTAGACTGGCTCAAGAGCAAAGAGTAACAACTCCGAGCGTCGCTAAGGTTTTAGGGCCAAGGCGGCGTCTGCAGGGGCTCGAGTGGCGTAATCGCGCTGGAAGAGAGCCTCATGAAGTCCGATGGATGCCTCCCCTCCCCTAACTAAATGGGAACACTGGTACAGCAAGCCTGAGCAGCCAAGCGTGTGGCACGCACCCGTAAACCCCCAGCCCTCAAGAGGCGCCCTCCAACGGAAGAGTAAGCGTGCTAGAGTAACACAGCACAGACAGAGCCTGAAAACATCATGCTGAGCCGCACAAGGTGGCGCACGCCTGTTATCCCAGCGACTCAGGATGCTGAGGCAGATGAATGCCAGCTTTAAGGTCATCCTGTCAAACTATGAACACTGTGTGTCAAAGTGTAAGAAGTAGTGAGGTGTGGCTTGGTGGTGAGGGCCTGCTGACCAAATGGCTCCACCATTAGCACCGAAAAGAAAAACAAAACCCCGACCCTGTTAGGGAGCTGGGGCAAGTGGGTCTCTGGGGTTCCTGTCAGGTGCAAACATGAGCGCTTTGTGCTGCACAACGTATGTTCCTGCTGCAGGGCACGAACAGGGAAGGGGAGTGTGCTCATGCAAGCCTATCCACACCAGCTTTCCCGGTTTCATTCTTCCTGGGCACCGGTGGAGACGGACCCCAGGACCGCTCAGGTACCAAATCTGCAGGTGTGCAAGTCCTCACCATCAAAGGGGACTGTGCATAGATATTCTCATGTAGGTGCTCAGCCACCGCCTCCAGGTAACGCCTGACACCTGTGACACCCACGCAAGGCACATGACTATTCCACTGTGCAGTTTAGGGGCAGCGACAAGAAGGAGGCAGACTCAATTCTGGGGAGAAATACTTCCATCCTAGTTGGCTGGCCCTGTGGCTCTAGAACCCTGGACACAGAATGTGGCCTGCAGGGGACAGGGCACATGGGTGTAGACCAACTACTTCTGCGGGGCCAGCAGAGATGGAGGCACAAGGCCCACAGCAAGCCGTTGGGGCTGGACGCAATAGGCCCCTATAAAGGGCCTGGGCAAACACCGCCACCTCTGTAAACCAATGTGTTCTGTGACTGCTCCACAGCACCACCACGGGGGGGAGCACCCAAGATCGGGCAGTGGCTGCACCAGGCCTGGTGGTGTGTGCTTGTCACCCCACACTGGGAGGCTGAGGCAGGAAGATTGTACTGTCAAACCCTGCCTGAATAAATTAGTGACATAGCAAGATCCTATCTTAAAATAAAATAGAGTTAGAGACATAGCTCAGGGTGAAGGTCTGGATTTAAGCCCTAATACTGCAAAATAATTAGAAAAGAATAGGGCCTGGGATTTAGCTCAGTGATTCTGGTGCTTTCCTACAAGTGCAAGGGCCTGGAGTTCAATGCCCAGTAACCACATACAACAAAGCTAGGCAAGCAGACTCACACCCAACAGCAATCAGAACCACATACCACAGTGGCGGGCATGGTGGCTCACGCTTATAATCCCAGCCAGTACTTGGGAGGCAGAGGCAGGAGGATTATATTAAGTTCAAGACCAGCCTGAACTACAAAAGCGAGAACCCCGTTTCAGAAAAAAAATAACATAAAGCCATTAAGGGCTGCCTGCATTTAGATCCTGGCCCAAGGCTGGGCCTGCCCCTCGCTTGCCTGAAGCCCTGGCTCTAGACGCCCTACTACCAGGCCTACAGCTTGGCTTGGCCCAGCAGAGGTGACCTTGGTGACAGCCACCCCACAGCATCCACTTCCCACTTGTTTGCTGAGAGCCTGTCTGGTCCCTGGGTGCCAAGAGGCTGCAGGGTCCCAGGGGTGGCTGGCTAATTGGGCAGCAGGGCGCACACCGGCCACCTGCAGGCACGCCCAGATCTGCCCACAGTACCTAGGGAGCAATTACTCTGGGTGGGGAGGAGGGGAGGCCGCCCAAAGCTGACATCTGAGCTGGGTGTGGAGAGTGGGAAGGAGGTCAAAGTGCTACTCTACACGGGTGTGGCAGGGCAACGTCACACTAGCCCCTGGGGAGGCTGAGACAGAAGGACAGCGAATTCAAGGCCACCCTGAGCAACTTACTGAGACCCTACCTCAAATTGCAAGTGTCACTCAGCGGTGAACACAAGCTTAGCATGCTCCGGAGCTTGGGTTCCAGCCCCAGCACCCTCAATAAACTCACCTCACCTCACCTGCAGGGTATCCTGGCGGACAGAGGTGGAGGGTGGGTCCCCCGGTAGGCAGCCGGAAGTCAGCCAGCAGGCCAAGCCCAGTCATGGAGCACCAAGAAATGGTTTCCTTCCTGACAGGCTCCTTCTTGCAGTGAGAGTGGCAGGGACACAGGCCACGTGCTGGGCCTCTCACACCCGGCTGACTGCTCCCCCAGGAGCCAGTGGGGCCAGTTACACCATAGCCACCTCGCCCCGTCTCCCCAACTCTGCTTCCGACATGGTGGACAGAGGCAAGCAGACCCTGTCCACTGTTCAGACACACAACTCCCTTGGCCCTCGCTCCATACCAGTACCCCGGGGGTCCCTTGCCAGTCTGGTTTCCCCGAACACTAGGAGCTGCCACTGACAACCCCCAGCCCACGCACTCCACTCACGCCCATGAGCCCCCTCCAGCATCCCCCTCAGGCCACACTCATCTAAGCGGTGCTGTCCACACAGCGCAGAAGGCCTCCTCCCCAGAACCTAGCAGCCAAGGAAATCCTGGTTCAGGGCCTTAGTGCAGCATCCTCCACAGAAGCCCCCAATGATGCTCACGGCCAAGTCCTTGAGCAGATGCCCCACTGAAAGGCCTGGCTAAGCACCTCACTCTAAGAGTACAGCCCAGCTGGGTGCACACCTATCATTCCAGCACTCTGGGAGGCTGAGAACCACAAATTTAGGCCCAGCCGGGACAACTTATAAGACCTTATCTCAAAAAAAAAGGAAAAAAAATTAAAATAATAAAAATAAAAAGGGGCTAGGGATAGAGCTTGGTGTGAAGGCCCTGGGTTCCATCCCCAGTACGGAAACAAAGCAAAACCCTGCTCCTGTGTCTGGTCTTGTCTAATACTCTGAGCTCCCCGAAGAGCAATGCACTTCCCTT
The DNA here is from genome assembly GCA_004026965.1 of Petromus typicus. Lineage (NCBI taxonomy): Eukaryota > Metazoa > Chordata > Mammalia > Rodentia > Petromuridae > Petromus > Petromus typicus. Next base: position 36,517 of record PVIR01009998.1, read on the forward strand.
CCCCGTGCAGTCCAGAGGTGCTGGGAATCAGGGGTGCAGGGCGTGGCACGGACACGGGTCCACAGTGCACTCCCACCATCACCTGGCATTTGTGAGGCCAAGGGACCTCGGGAGGACCAGGTGGCCACATGGGACACAGCAGGGAGCAGGGCGAGGTGCTCAGCTGGCTGCAGAGGACGCATGCCGAGGCCAAGGTTGTGACCACACACAACACAGGGCTCCAGGTCCCCAGGGCTGCGGTGAGGACCTGGGCAGCCCGCAGCCAGACCCTGAGCAGTGGGCGGCAGAGAAGGCAGAGATCGCCTCCGCCCGACTCAGGCAGCCCTGGGAGGCGCTGCTGGCCATGAATATTTAATGCCCAGCAGATGTCCACTATGGGGGCATGGACAGAGCCCCACGCTGTGGCCTGTGCTGGGCTGCTGGCTGCAGCTGGCTTCTGTGTTGGTGACTTGCACTTTTTTACAAAGATTTAAGTAAAAAGTCCATACAAGGGGCTGATTTGTTTGGTTTTTGTAGTAAAGGGGATATAGATCCCAGGGCCCTCACACTGAGCCCTCAGCCTTTTTCTTAAAAATATATTTCTATTTTCAGATATGGTCTCAATAAGTCACTAATTTCCCCAAGTTGGGCTAAAACTTGCAATCCTCCTGGCTCAGCCTCTAAGAGTGCTAGGATTTCTAGCATTTGTCACTGTACCCAGCTCACAAAGAAATTTTATTTTTCTTTTCTTTTTTTTTTTGAGACAGGGTCTCGCTTTGTAGTTCAGACTGGCCCTGAGCTCAGCCTCAAACTCACATCACAGCAATCCTGCCTCTGCCTCCCAAGTGCTGGGATGACAGGCGTGAGCCACCACGCCCCGCACCGTGGTATGTGGTACTGGTTGCTGCTGGGCGTGAGTCTCCACGCCGAGTAGGGTACGTAGTTACCGGGGATCGAACCTGGGCCCTTGCGCTTGCAAGACAGACGCTGGAACCACTGAATTAACTCCCCAGCCCCAAGAAATTTTATTTTTCTTTTCAGTACCAGGGATCAAACTCAAGACTTTGCATTTGTGAGATGTTTTTTGAGAAGAGATCTCCATGTATAATTCTGGGGGGCCTTGAACTCACTATGCAGCCCAGCTGGTCTCAAACTTGAAGTGATCCTCTTCCTTCAACCACCTGAGAGCTGATTACAGGTGTGCACCACCATGCCTGGCACAAGGACATTTTAATGAGTCGATCACACAGGGCTTCTTTTCACCAGCTCTTAGGGGTGGAACCCAACTGTGGCAGCTCCCTGCCTCGGGCCCAGGCCAGCCTTGCTGCTCCAGTGGTCAGAGGACAGAGGTCCTTCCTCCTCAGAGCCCATGTGGCCTCCACTCTGGAACACAGGCCTGCTAACCCTGACTGAGCCTGACAGCATTGGGTCACGGCCCAAGGGACGGGAGGTACAGTGGGCGGAGGGTCACGCTGGAGAGGGGCCGTTGGTCTGCCCGCTCCTGCCCCTGGCTGCTTCTCAGTCCCAGCCTGTACCCTCGCTGTGCCCTGCCTGGCCCCACGGCCTGCCTGACACTGCATGAACCACCAGGCCCAGGTACTGGGGGACGGACAAATCAATAAACAGTGCAGAAAACAGAGCGAGACACAGTCAGCACTGGAAAATGCTACAGGGGACAATGGGGTCACGAGGGAGGGGCTGCTAGGGAGGCCACGCGGGGGAGGGAACGTGGAGTCCCAGGCCAGCTTGGAAGTAGTCAGGGCAGAGCCATGTGAGCACCTGGGAAGGGGGTCAATTAGGAGCTGGGAAGCCTGGAATGTAGCTCAGTGACACTGTATCCACCTCGCAAGCACAGGGCCCAGTCTCATCTCCACTACTGCCCAAACAAGCAAACAAACAAACAAAAGAAACAAAAGCTCCAATAAAACTTGACACTGGGGCCGGGGATTTACCTCAGTGGTTCCAGCGCCTGTTTTGCAAGCACAAGGACCAGGGTTCAATTACCCATAACCACATACCATACTGGGCGTGGAGACTCACCCCAGCAGCAATCAGTACACATACCACAGTGCCGGACGTGGTGGCTCACGCCTGTAATCCCAGCACTCGGGAGGCAGAGGCAGGAGGATTGCTGTGATGTGAGTTGGAGGCTGAGCTCAGGGCCAGCCTGAATTACAAAGCGGAGACCCTGTCTCAAAAACAAACAAACAAACAAAAAAAACAGGAAGGGTTTGCTGGGCCTGGTGGTTCACACCTATAATCCCAACACTTGGGAGGCAGAGGCAGGAGGATTGCCATGAGTTCAGGGCCAGCTTGAGCTACGTGGAGAGTTCAGAACTACAAAGTGAGATGCTGTCTCAAAAAACTAAAAAACAAAACAAAACAAAACCTAAAAAATCAGAAATAAGAAAACCAGGAACGGCTGCCAGGAACTGACTCTGCACCCCCGGGGGACGCCTGGTCCCTACTAGTTCCTATGCTCACCATCCTTGGATCTCTGTGCTGCTGCCCTTCCTCCCAGGACGTCCGCGAGGGTCACAATAGCCTCCATTCAGCCTGGGTAACGAGCCCTCTTGCACTGCCAGGACTCTGCCTTTGCTGTCACTCTGCCTGGGACATGCCCCGCCTCTTCTCTCAGGCTGGCTTCTGGCTGCGCCCCTCAGGTTCATAAAATGCAATCAAGGAGGCCTTCTGCATCACTTCCTCCCAGACAGCCACTGCTCCCAAACCCCTCAGCCTGGTTCCAAGGCGTCCCAGACCTCTTGGCTGGTGTCAGTGCTGTGCACCGCCAGGTGGCACCTTGGGATGTCGTGGTGACGGAGCCGGTCACTCTGTGTTGTGGGGGACAGGCTCACATGACACAGAAGCGCACAGCGGGTGCTGAGGCCTGGGGGGAGCGCCGCACCACCACTTCTGTCCTGCTCCCAGCGCAGCTACTCTCACATCACTCAGCCTAGGATCCTCAGGCTACCACACGCTCGGCCCAGTGCTGCTGTGACCTCGTCCTGCTGAGGTCAGAGTGACCTTCTGCCTTGGGTCAGCATGGCCTGGCTGCTCTCACGGAGTGGGAACTGGGTCCCCAACCTGGACCACCCCACCACCTGGTGCAGGATTCAGTTGGCTGGGAAAAAGGGTCAACACAAGGCAGTCCGAGCTGCTGTGTTACCCTGGGCAAGTCTCCTGACCTAGTGGGGTGTGAGCCCTGACCCTGGCGGAGGGGCTATCAGGCTCCTGAGGTCCTGCCCATGCCTGAGCGCTGGTCCCCAGCTCCAGGATCCGTCCCCTCCCCCAGCCCAGCATTTCACGGGTGATTTATGGCTCCAGTCTGCCTGGCCGGCTCTCTGCCCTAGAGTTGGCCTCGGCTCTTCTGGGAAATTAGGCCTGAGCATGAGGGCTTCATTTTGGTGGGTGGGTCAATGCCATGGTGGGGGGAAAAGCAGAGTTAGTGAAGCTGCATAGCACCAGTGCCACCAATTTCACTGCAAGGAAGGGCAAGCGCAGGACAGCACCACAGTGCCAGAACTTCAATGGGCCCAGCCGGTGCTCAGGGAGCCATTCCCTAAGGATCTGGGTAGGAGCTGGGATGCAGGGCAGGGGTGCATCCAGTCGGCAGGGTGGGGGAGAGCAGGGCAGGTCAGCCTCTTTGTTCTGCTGCAGCAGTGCTCCTGGTACAGACAGGGGAGCAGGCTCTCCCGGAGATCAGGTGACCAGGGTCCCCAGGGGCTCCAACAGTGATGCATTGTGGGGCGGGGCAGAACAGGCAGCTTGCTTGCCCTGCAGGAAGGAAGCCCTCCATGCAGACTGGAGGCCAGGCCACCACCAGAGTTCAAAGCCAGCCCCCCATGGAACCCTGGCCCCTTCCTCAGCCATTCAAACTGTCACTTCAACCTCAGAGCCAGGCAGCCCCTTCCCAAGGACCCAGACAACCAGAGGGAGAAGGCTTCTAGCATCCACTGGGGCTAGAGCGGCTGGGGAAGCCAGCCCAAAAGGCCTGAAGATGAGCCTTGATCACCACAGGTGCTGTTGGACCAGCTGTCTCCCAAACAGCTCTGCTTAACAGTGCAGAAATCAGACCAGAGGGCGGAGCCTTTATGGGCTGTGGAGCCAGTAGCACTCTTCTTACCTCTCCAACTCTTCCAGCCCCAACTCCAGCCACAGCGGCCCACCCCCACACCAAGTCCAAAGGTGGTGGTCAGGGAGCTGAGGATTTAGCTCAGTGGTTCTGGCATCTGCCTGGCAACCACAAGGTCCCAAGTTCGATCCCTGGTACCACATATCACAATGCGAGGTGTGGTGGTTCACGCCGAATAACCCCAACCCTCCAGAGGCTGAGACAAGAGGATTGTTGCAAGTTTGGGGATAGCCTGGACTACATAGTATGTTTGGGGCCGGCCTGAACTACACAGCGAGACCCTGTCTCAAAAAAAAGTAGTGGGCAGGAGGGGACGCAGCCTGCAGGGCCTCCTTGCTCCAGGGCAGGGGACAGGAGTCTGGTAGCCTGCTGGCCTCAGCTGAAGTGTATGTGTGCCAGAGAGGGGCCCCTGGGCCTTGTGGACAGTCAGGCAGGATGCTGGGTCAGCAGAGGGGGTGCAGGGGTTTGAGCTACCAAGCCAGAGGAGGGTAAGCAAGGCAAGGGCCAACTCAGGAAAGGGTAGGGCTGGAAAGCAAGTGCCAAGGGCAGGTGTGGGAGCCTTGGCCCCCCCCCCCCCGGGCGCTAGAGAGTACACCGGCAAGGCCAGGGGCTGTGCCTGTTATGACTGGTTGTGGAGAGCTGGAAGGAGCAGGAGAAATACAGGACTGGAGGTCTCTGTGAACACCTGGGAACCTGAACATATCCCGGGGCCTGGACTAGGCCCATCTGCAGGCCTAGCACCTGAAGCGGGGCGTGCGGAGGCCAGCTGCCCTCTCTATCCAGGAGCCTGACACCACAGGGGGCTAGAGCACAGTACCGTTAACACTCAGACTAGAAAACATGTGAAGGGAGGCACTATGGAGCCCAGACCTGTCTCATCCCATCGACAAGTATCTGAGAAAAGGAGGCAGAGCCAGACCTACCTCTGACCCGTCCGGCACAGGCAGCCGCCTCTGACAACACTCAGACTGTGGCCCTTCTATTCTACCCTGCAGACCCCTGTGTGTGTCACAGACAAAGCCCAGGTAAAGATGCGGCTCCTCCAAGATTTCGTATAAACAGGGCTGACTGCCATGTGTAGGGGTAGCCTCTGTAGTTCCAGCCAGTTAAAAGGCTGAGGCAGGAGAATTCTTTTGAGTCCAGCTTAGGCAACACAGATCCTATCTCACAAAAACCCTAACTGAGCATGGTGACACGTGCCTGTATTCTTGGTACTTGGGAGGCTGAGGCATGAGGATTGCCCGAGACAGAGGGCAGTCTGAGCTACACAGTGAGTTCAAGGCCAGTATGGACTACATGGTGAGACCCTGTCTCAAATGAACAAACAAAAAGCAATGAGTCTTGGTGGCTTCCAGACCCCTGGGACCTGAAAGCCAACTCACACCTTGTCACTAGAGGCTGCTGGTCACACAGCAGGCACCACCCACATCAGGGCTGGTCCCTGGGCTGTGGTCTCCAGCCCCCAGCTGCACAGCAGGGAGTGGCGCAGGCAGCAGCTCTGTGACGACACTCACCCAACTCGGTGGGCTTCAGCAGCTCATCCAGCATGTTAAAGAAGGGCAGCTTCACCAAGCGGACCTCGGGTTTGAGTGTCTTGGCGGGCAAACGTCCCAGTCCGTTCAGGTACTTCCCGTAGAGCACGGGGTAGTCAATATTGGGGCCTGACAGGGGAGTCCTGGGCACAGCGCCGGCCCGCTCATAAGCCGAGTGCACGGTGAGGGGGTCCAGGGGCCGGTGTGGCTGCGGGCCGGACTCAGCGCCCTTCTTTGCATAGCGAGTCTCATAGAGCTCCTTGATCTTCTTGAAGAGCTCGGGGCTGCAGTCGAACTGCACCAGCTGCAGCGCCCTGGTGACGAGCTCATGCTTCAGCCCGCTCTTGCTGCGGCCCACAAATCCCAGCAGCATCTGCAGGTCGGAGACCCGGAAGCTCATCACCATGTTCTGAGGAAGAGCAAGCACATACACACACTCAGAGGGAGCTGGCGGGGCCAGGGCAGGCACCCCGCGCCAGGGTTGCCTGCACCCGAGGTCCCACTACCCCTCTTCTACTTCAGGTTCTCTCTCCTCATCTTCACCCTGAAGATCCCCAAATAGGAAATGAGACCCACATGTGGTGTACACACTTGTGATCCCAACACCCCAAGGCGCCTCTGGCTCAGTGGGGTATGCTCCAAGTGGGGCAGCTCAGAACTCCCAGCCTGGCTCCTAAATTAAGGGGAGCTTTGTTACTTCTCTAATCCTAAGGGCTGGAGGTTTAGTTCAGTGGTTCTGGTGCCCGGAAGGGCCCGGAGTTCAATCCCCAGTAACCACACACAACCATGCCGAGTGTGATGACTCACACCTACCAGCAATCGGTACCACACACCACAGTGCCAGGCGTGGTAGCTCACACTGGTAATCCCAGCACTAGGCAGAGGCAGGAGGATTGCTGTGAGTTCAAGGCTTGCCTGGGCTACACAGTGAGCTCAGGACCAGCCCAAACTACAAAGCGAGATCTGTCTCAAAAAAAAAAGCACAAGGTCCAGAGTTCGACCTCTGGTACCCTGCCAAATCCTCTCTAACTCCGTTCTCCACTGAGAACCAATACCAAGCTGGGCTGAGGGTCTGCTAAGCAACTCAGGAAGGGTCTCAGCCCTGGGCCCCATGCCAAGGTATTTCCTGTGGCAGGTGCCCTGGGCACCACAGAGTGCTGAGTGGCATCCTGTCCCTCTGCCAAAGGTGCCCCAGTGTGACCTCAGGAATTGCCAAGGTCCCTGGGTGTCCCTGGTTGAGAACTGCTTACCTGTAGCCTCGAACAGCCACAAAAGCTGGGGACTGAGTGAGTGACAAAGAAGTGACTGGTGGAATATGGCAATGATTACCTGACTGGGTTCCCCACTCATCAAACCGGAGCCCAGCTCGTGACTCATGGCTGCCTGAGCCTGGAGGGGTGGGTCTCATGAGAGCCAGCATCCTCCATCGAGGGGCTAGGCCAGTCGTGGGTCAACTCTGTTGACCGGAATCTGCCCTGGGACAAATGAAAGCTGGTGGGAAAAGAGCTTTTAAAGGAATGGGACACAGCACAGTGGATGTGGACAGCGGTATGGGACCAGAGCAGCCCCCGAAACCCACCTACCACCAAAAGTCCAGCCAGACCAGCCAGGGGGCACCTGCTTCGGAGACCACCATGAGGCTACAATGGTCTGTGTCCCAAGAGGCTTTGGGTTTCCACCCCGGCTGCTTATGTGTCGAGCCCACGGCAGACATAACCCTGAGAGCTGGAGCTGGGACTCCATGGTGGCCTTGGCCACTGTTGGAGCTGCCCAGGCCCCAAGACAAACACTCCAACCGCCTAGTCTTGTCTGCAGAGCCTCTGTGATCAAGTGGCCCTGCAGGGCACTAGGATGCAGCATTTCTGATGTGCCAGATACTGGCAGACCTTTCAGTATGGCAAACCTCACACAACCTGACCCCTTATGCAGCTGAGGAAACTGAGGCCATAGGGGGGGCAGCATCTGACTCAGGGTTTGCTGGGTACAAACAGCAGAGCCAGTGTCTGGCTGGGTGGCCGAGGGCATTTCTTTCCATTAACCTGGATGCAGCGGTCTGGGGGGCCTTTGCCAACTGCTAGTACAGTGGCACCGAGGGACTTCGGCAGCCTAGGGACGCTTGGAAAGAAAGCTGCCTCCATCTATCCTCGGACTCCCTACCTGGGCAGACAGGCTTGCGGACAAGATGCTTCCCCTGGAGAGAGCCCAAGTCCACAGGAGGTGGCGTGCAGAGGCAGGAAGGCTCAGTGGCCACGGGGCATCGTCCACCCAGGCTGGACATCCAGAGAGCACAAGGACATCACTCCTGCTGCAACGTGCTCGAGACTCAGACTTCACAGCTGCTGCCCCCAGGACCCTGCCCTCAGGGGTGTGGGGGAGCCCCACAGATCCCTTCCTGTCCTGGCCGTGAGCACCTGTGTCCTGTCAGGCCTGTGTTTATAAACTGTGCCAGTCCCAACACCTCCCATGGCTAACTGCACCTCCAGCTTTAGACTCCATGTGGGGAAAGAGCGGCCCAGGCAGAGCAGCTGCACCTCGACCCCTCTTGGCTCGAGCTCCTGGGCACTCCAGGGAAACTAAGTCAGGGACATGCACACATGTGCAGAGGCCATACACCGCCCCCGCCAACCTGGTACAAAGGTCATCAGTGAAAGCTCTCAGACGTCACCATCTTCCAAGGAGCCCCTCATGTTCCCTCAGATTAGCCCTGGTGTACCCTAAAAGACAAAATCTCCCATATTCATGACGGACTGGAGAAAGCTCCTGAGAAAAGGGGGTCATGTCAGTGATGCTGCAGGCACTTCACAGTGGTGACCAGAGGCTGCTCCAGGAGACAGGTTCGGGTGTGGGAATTCGTGCTGCAGCTTTGCCTCCCAGAACAAAGTCTCACCGTGTAGAGACTGAGAGAAGGGTCAACTTGATTTAACTCAGGGGGATGTCAGCCACCGGAGGGTCAAGAGGAGTTCATGAGATCATATTTCAAGGCCCTGCATGGCATAAAAGGGAACAGCCAACGTAGGGGTAGTCCAGAGGCGCAGACCCGCTCCCCATAAGAGCTCCCATTTCAGAGGTCCAGAGACTCCAGAGGACTCCACGCTTGGCTGCTGGCAGAGCTCACACCTCCAGAAAAAAATCATACGCCAGAACCCTGGGGCGAAGCAGACTAGTTGGGGGGGGGCCTGGAGGGGAAAGGGGCCAAACCCTATAATCACAGAGCCTGCCCGGCTGCGTTTTGACTTTGACTTAGGCGGCTGTTTTGACTTAGGCGAGGAATAGAGAAGGTGGTGTAAGAGGGAGGAGCCAGTAGAGAGAAAACATCATGGGGGCTTATGGAGGGAAGACCAGAAGGGGCTGGGGTCCCCAAGCCCTTAGGAGTAACACCTGAATGAATTGATTTCTGAAGCAAAAAGGCGCAAAGACAAGGATATTGGACCCCTCACTTGGGCAACCACTCGACAAGGGCTCATCCCTGACACACCCTGAGCTCAGTCCCAAGACGGTCAACTGAGGACTCAAGCTAAGACAAGAACAGTGTCTGCAGGACAGGGAACCCGGGCCTGAACAGTCATAGAGCAGCAGCAGGTACCTAAAGAGACTCGCCATGGAACGACGGAGTCAGGGACCTTTGCAAGAGCAATTAAGAGAAGAGGCAGGAAAAGGGAAGCTCGGCGGAGGTGGGTGCAGGAGAGAAAGTGAGAGTCTAACCGAGCCAGCAGACGCACTGGGGAGTAAGAGTGGAGGTACAATAAAGGCTAGGAATGACCCCTTAGAAAGTGAAGTGGAGAGCCCCCCAAAACAGAGATACCGTTTCCAAACCAGAGACAAGGGGAGAAGGCAGAGCCCAGGAACTGATGCCGAGATGGAGAACCTAAGACCTCTTGACCTAGACCGGGAGTCGAGGCTCCAGCCAAGGGGAAGACAAGGGGTGCAGCCGGTGTGAACCCAAGTGTCAGGAGTGGGCGGGTCCCCGGGACCCACGCAGAAACTGGTGAGCGGACTCCAAAGTGAGCTTGGAGCAGGAGCCTCAAGAGAATGCCCCGTTTAAACTAGAGGACCCTGGGGCACGCACCAGGTGATAGCAAGGAATAAGGAACGTCGTCCGGGGATCAGGGGACCTCTCCAAGAAGGGACTCACAGACCCGAGGCTAGCCTGCAGGGCAGGGAGATAAGACCCACACACCGGTCCTTGGCTGCACGAGGGCAGCCAAAGCGCAGATAACTCAGACCCCGATCGGGGCGAAACCAGCACGTCCCGCTGTCCTGAGGGGATCATGACTGCTGCCGCGCCGCCCAGTCCCCAGGACCTAACCTATGGGGTCGGTGAGAATGTGGGGGTTTCACCTCAAGCGAGACACAGACCCTGGCGCCGAGACCCGGGTGAGGTTTGGGGCCCCGCCCCCGGCCTCCCCGCCCCCCGCGCCCCGGGGCCGCGGCCGGGAACCGGGAAGACTAGCCTTGGGCAGGCCGCACCGCGCGGTCCCAGGCGGAAGCCACAGACCTCCGCTCGCGGCCTGAGCCCCGCCCCGTTCCCTACCCGGCCCAGCCCGGCCGGCGCCGCGGCCGCTCACTCACTTTGGCCTCCACTAGCTCCGCCGCCATCTTGGCCACCAGCGTCCCCCGCGCCGGGAGCCCCCAGCCGTCGCGTCACGTGACTGCTCGCCACTCGTGGGCGGGGCCGCCGCCAGGACCAATTAGCACCGGCGCGCGCTCCTCCTTCCCCAGCGAGCGCGGTAGCGTATTGCGCACGCGCACGCGGCCACCGCCCGAGATTCCAGCCAGTCAGAGTTGCAGAATACCGCCCCCCCCCCCGACTACCCTAATTCCGCTCACAACGACCACGCCCACCGCTGGCGGTGTCTGGACTCTTAAAGGGGCACCAGAGCCGCACAGGTGGGGGCGGGTGCTAGGGTCTTGTCTGGGTAGTCAGAAGGAGGGGGCGGCAGGGACGGTGGCGCCAACAATGCGGCCAGGTGTCGCGGCTCCCTGCGCGCGGTAGCCGCCAGGTGCTTGCTCAGACTTCTTGGAGTGGTGGCAGCGGAGGAAAAGACGGTTTTTCAACCGCAGGGAACGCCAGCGCGTGCAGCGCTGCGTTTGTACACTCAAGCGGCTCCGACGCCTCGCGCGCTTCACATCCGGGTCCTGGCGCGCACGTGGGGCGCGGGCTCCTCAATCCCTTGCTGGCGCTTGGAAAAGGTGGGACCCCGCCTCCCCGATTCCCCCGAGCTCAGGCAATTCTCACCTAAACACAGGCCACCCTGCACTTGTATTCCTGTGTCCTCATACGCGGTGAACTCTGGAAATTATGCCAACCGGGACCTCACCCGCTTTAAAACTGTCCACGGCTCCTGAGTACCTATTAGAAGCGGAGCGCAAACTTTATTGGGACCAAAGCAAAAAGTGGAGTGACAAAATGTATATTCCAGGGCTCATCCCTAGCTGATACGTCTAAGCAAATATTTAAGAGAATGCAAAAAAAAAAGTAATCAAGAAGTGAAATATTTTTATTTACACCTATATTTATTTGAGGCAGGTTCTCGCTTTTTAGTTCAGTTCGAGCTGGCACTGAGCTCACTATGTCGTCCACGCGAGCCTCGAACTCAACAGTCCTCCTGCCTCTGCCTCCCGAGTGCTGGGATTACAGGCGTGAGCTACCACGCCCTGCTCTTTATTTTGTTATGGAGATGACATGTCACTGTGTCCTCCTCTAGTCTGGAAATCCTAAACTCAGTTCATTTTCCTGCATCAGCCTCCTGGAGCAGCTGGTACTACAGATGATCACCACTGTGCCTAGGGAATAGGTGTCAAATAATGCAAAAACTCCATGATAAAGCTGTGGTGGCTCACGCCTGTAAATCCCAGCACTCAGGAGTTTGAAACGGGAGGACTGCCTGATTTCGAGACCAGCCTGGACTCTATAGTGAGACTATTTCAAAACAAGGTCACAATGAATGAAATACCAAAATTTTGAAGTTGCATGTAAAGACAGGGGTATTCTGTGTGTCTCCCAAAAGTTCATGTGTTGGAGAGGCAGAGGTGATGGTGTCTGGAGGTGAGGGAGGGGAAGCTGCTGAGGGTCCTTCAGGTAGGACCCTAAGAAAGCATCGCAGGGATTGGTTTGCTTTGGTTTTGGTTGTGTTTCAGTGTTTGAGATTGGGTCTCACTATGCAACTGAAGTCAGCCTTAAATTCAGGACATAGCCCAGGCTGGCCTGGAGTTTTGGCTCCCAAAAGAGGGAAAAAAAAACAAAAACAAAACAAAACTCTAGCTGACTTATATTTTCTAATACAGTGTGAGTTATTAAAATAATTGTTAGGCTATAAGAATATGACAAGACGGCCGGGGATTTAGCTCAGTGGTTCTGGCGCCTGTCTTGCAAGTGCAAAGGCCCAGGTTCAATCCCCAGTAACCACATGCAACAATGCTGGGCATGGAAGCTCATACCCACTAGCAGTCAAAAAAAAAAAAACCAAACAAAAAACCACATACCACAGTGCCGGGCCTGCTGGCTCATGCCTGTAATCCCAGAACTGGGGAGTCAGAGGCAGAAGGATTGCTATGGGTTCAAGGTTGAGCTCAGGGTCAGCCTGCACTACAAAAGAGAGAAACTGCCTCAAAAAAAAAAAAGACTCACATATACACTCTTGTTTGATGGACCTTGCAGATATGGAGAGCCAACTGTACATAGTTTCTTTCCTTCTTTCTTTCTTATTCTTTGTGGTATTAGGTACTGAACCCAACCATTAGCTACTACTAATTTAAATCTCCAGCCTTTTTAAATTTTATTTTGAGAGAGAGTCTTACTAAGTACCCTAGGTTGGTCTTGTATGTGCCATCCTCCTGCCTCAGCCTCTCAAGTATCAATCTGGATTCTATTCATGGGTTACTGAGCTTGGCCTTTTTTCTTTTTTGGAATTTTTTTTTTTTTTTTTTGAGACAGGGTCTTGCTTTTGTGGTTCAGGCTGGCTGGCCCTGAGCTCAGCCTCAAACTCACATCACAGCAATCCTCCTGCCTCTGCTTCCCGAGTGCTGAGATTACAGGCGTGAGCCAGCACGCCCAGCACTGTGGTATGTGGTTGCTGCTGGGTGTGAGTCTCCACGCCCAGTATTGTTATGTGGTTACCGGGGATCGAACCCGGGCCCTTGTGCTTGCAAGACAGGTGCCGGAACCACTGAGCTAAATCCCCGGCCCTGGGCGTTTTTTCTTACTATTACTATTACATAAAACCATGATAATAATGGGTAATCTTTATTTAGTTATTTATTTTTTGAGACACAGTTTCACTCTGTTAGTTCAGGCTGGCCTTTAACTCACTATGTAGCCCAGGCTGGTCTCGAGCTTACAGACTCTTCCTGCCTCAGCCTCTCAATTGCTAGGATTACAATTGTGTGAACCATCAGGCCAGACTGCGTAACAATGTTAGACTCAATGCAATAAATGAAAAAAAAATAGAGGCACCCAGACTTCAAAGAATGGTGAAATGATTGCAATCAGTCAAACCCTGAGTGCACGAAAACCCAGGTTCAAATGATGCCCGGCAGTGGAAGGACAGAGCTGCAGACAAGCTTGGAGACGATGGGGCACCCACCTCTTACTCTCAAAGCAGGCTTTTCGGGAAAAGAATTAAACATTTGTTCAGCTTCTCCCCTATACTCAGACTGTCCACTGGATCAAATAGCCCTGGGTGATAAGTGAAAGTTTCTGTGCAGAAGAATTCCAGCTAAAAAATGTAGAATTTGTTTTATTTTGAGACAGAGTCTCACGATGGGGCCCAGGCTGGCCTCAAACTCAGGGTGATCCTCCTGTCTCAGCCTTCCCAATGCTGGGGTTATGGGTACATGCCACCACACCCAGCTAAAAAATGTGGGACTTATTTATTTTTTATTTTATTTTATGTTGTAGATATACATAATAATAACAGTCTTTATAGGGAATTTGTACCTGTCCATGATATATCTTGCTTCTTTTTTTCCCCCTTTCCTTCCCTCTTCTCCTTATTTATAAAAGCTTGGTTTTCATATTTTTCTTCTATTCTCTTTTTTCTTGTTCATTCTTTCCCTTCCCCTTCTTCCCATCTCTTGTTCCCCTTTTCCTTTGAACAACAACATGGGTTTTAGAAAACCTGCATTGGTGTTCGGAGTGTAGCTCAGTAACACAGCTATATGGTACTGCGGGCCAACAATCCCAGCTATGTGGGAGGCTGAGGCACAAGGACCCCAAGTTTAAGGTCAGCCTGGCCAACTTATCAACAAAGTGAGATCTTGTCTAAAAGTAAAGAGCTGGCCATAGTGGTGAGAGCCTGTAATTTTAGCTCTAGGGAGGGAGGCTGAGGCAGGAGGATCACTGTGAGTTTGTGGCCAACCTGAACTACCATGTGTAGTTTCATGATGTTTCAATAAATGAGACCATGGGGGCTGGGGAGTTAGCTCAGTGGCTCTGGCGCCTGTCTTGCAAGCGCAAGGACCTGAGTTCGATTCCCTGGTAACCACATACAATACTGGGCGTGGAGACTCACACCCAGAAGCAACCAGTACCACATACCACAGTGCCGGGCGTGGTGGCTCATGCCTGTCATCCCAGCACTGGGGAGGCAGAGGCAGGAGGATTGCTGTGATGTGAGTTGGAGACTGAGCTCAGGGCCAGCCTGAACCACAAAGCGAGACCCTGTCTCAAAAAAAAAAAAAAAATCTAAATTGCAAAATCTTGAATGTAGACAAGTCTCTCAGAGTCTCAACAGTTTCATGCATGACAAGCATGACTAGCCTCCTGATAATTGTTTTCAGCATTATCTTGTTTTTTAGGTTTTTTTTTTTGTTTTTGGTACGGTATTGAACTCAAGATCCTGTAGTTGAAAGGCGTGGGTGCTACTGGGCTAACACCACTACCACCGAGTTATCATTAGTTATCAAACTTTTTTTTTTTTTCTTTTTTAGGTTTTTTTTGAGACAGGGTCTCGCTTTGTGGTTCAGGCTGGCCCTGAGCTCAGGCTCAAACTCACATCACAATCCTCCTGCCTCTGCCTCCCGAGTGCTGGGATTACAGGCGTGAGCCACCACGCCGGGCACTGTGGTATGTGGTACTGGTTGCTGCTGGGTGTGGGTCTCCACACCCAGTATTGTTATGTGGTTACCGGGGAATCGAACCCGGGTCCTTGCGCTTGCAAGACAGGCGCCGGAACCACTGAGC